>CAWVQO010000306.1:0-100914 GCA_963932275.1 Andrena praecox | reverse complement strand
AAAGTTGGCCAGCCGCCGACATGTCCGACGACTATAGGGTCGTCCCCACGACCCGGGACTAGACTGGCCCGCCACCGTCATGTCCGACGACTATAGGGTCGTCCCCACGACCCCCGGACTAGGTTGGCCGGCCGCCGACTTGTCCGACGACTATAGGGTCTTCCCCACGACCCCCCGACTAGGTGGGCTCGCCGCCGACTTGTCCGACGACTATAGGGTCGTCCTCACGACCCCGGGACTAGGTTGGCTCGCCACCGTCATGTCTGATGACTATTGGGTCGTCCCCACGACCACGGGCCAAAGTTGGCCAGCCGCCGACATGTCCGACGACTATAGGGTCGTCCCCACGACCCGGGACTAGAGTGGCCCGCCACCGTCATGTCCGACGACTATATGGTCGTCCCCACGACCACGGGCCAATGTTGGCCAGCCGCTGACTTGTCCGACGACTATAGGGTCGTCCCCACGACCGCGGGACTAGATTGGCTCGCCGCCGACTTGTCCGACGACTATAGGGTCGTCCCCACGACCCGGGACTAGACTGGCCCGCCACCGACATGTCCGACGACTATAGAGTCGTCCCCACGACCCCGGTCAATGTTGGCTCGCCGCCGACATGTCCGACGACTATAGGGTCGTCACCACGACCCCCGGGCCAAAGTTGGACAGCCACCGACATTTCCGACGACTATAGGGTCGTCCCCACGACCACGGGCCAAAGTTGGCCAGCCGCCGACATGTCCGACGACTATAGGGTCGTCCCCACGACCCGGGACTAGACTGGCCCGCCACCGTCATGTCCGACGACTATAGGGTCGTCCCCACGACCCCCGGACTAGGTTGGCCGGCCGCCGACTTGTCCGACGACTATAGGGTCGTCCCCACGACCCCCCGACTAGGTGGGCTCGCCGCCGACTTGTCCGACGACTATAGGGTCATCCCCACGACCCCGGGACTAGGTTGGCCCGCCGCCGACTTGTCCGACGACTATAGGGTCGTCCCCACGACCCCGGGACTAGGTTGGCTCGCCACCGTCATGTCTGACGACTATAGGGTCGTCCCCACGACCCCGGGCCAAAGTTGGCCAGCCGCCGACATGTCCGACGACTATAGGGTCGTCCCCACGACCCGGGACTAGAGTGGCCCGCCACCGTCATGTCCGACGACTATATGGTCGTCCCCACGACCACGGGCCAATGTTGGCCAGCCGCTGACTTGTCCGACGACTATAGGGTCGTCCTCACGACCGCGGGACTAGATTGGCTCGCCGCCGACTTGTCCGACGACTATAGGGTCGTTCCTACGACCCCGGGACTAGATTGGCCCGCCACCGTCATGTCCAACGACTATAGGGTCGTCCCCTCGACCATGGGCCAAAGTTGGCAAGCCGCCGAAATGTCCGACGACTGTAGGGTCGTCCCCACGACCCCGGGACTAGATTGTCCCGCCACCGTGAAGTCCGACGACTATAGGGTCGTCCCCACGACCTCGGGACTAGGTTGGCCAGCCGCCGACATGTCCGACGACTATAGGGTCGTCCCCACAACCCCGGGACTAGGTTGACAAGCCGCCAACATGTCCGACGACTATAGGGTCGTCCCCACGACCCCGGGCCAAAGTTGGCAAGGCGCCGAAATGTCCGACGACTATAGGGTCGTCCCTACGACCCCGGGACTAGATTGGCCCGCCACCGTCATGTCCAACGACTATAGGGTCGTCCCCATGACCCCGGGCCAAAGTTGGCATGCCGCCGAAATGTCCGACGACTATAGGGTCGTCCCCACGACCCCGGGCCAAAGTTGGCAAGCCGCCGAAATGTCCGACGACTATAGGGTCGTCCCCACGACCGCGAGCCAAAGTTGGCCAGCCGCCGACATGCCCGACGACTATAGGGTCGTCGCCACGACCCCGGGACTAGATTGGTCCGCCACCGACATGTCCGACGACTATAGGGTCGTCCCCACGACCCCGGGCCAAAGTTGGCAAGCCGCCGAAATGTCCGACGACTATAGGGTCGTCCCCACGACCCCGGGACTAGATTGGCCCGCCGCCGACATGTCCGACGACTATAGGGTCGTCCCCACGACAGCGGGCCTACGTTGGCCAGCCGCCGACATGTCCGACGACTAAAGGGTCGTCCCCACGACCCCGGGACTAGGTTGGCTCGCCGCCGACATGTCCGACGACTATAGGGTCGTTCCCACGACACCGGGACCAGGTTGGATCGCCGCCGACATGTCCGAGCACTATAGGGTCGTCCCCACGACCCTCGGACTAGGTTGGCTCGCCGCCGACATGTCCGACGACTATATGTTCGTCCCCACGACCCCCGGAGTAGGTTGGCTCGCCGCCGACTTGTCCGACGACTATAGGGTCGTCCCCACGACCCCGGGACTAGATTGGCCCGCCACCGTCTTGTCTGACGACTATAGGGTCGTCCCCACGACCCCGGGACTAGGTTGACAAGCCGCCAACATGTCCGACGACTATAGGGTCGTCCCCACGACCCCGGGACTAGATTGGCCCGCCGCCGACTTGTCCGACGACTATAGGGTCGTCCCCACGACCCCGAGACTAGATTGGCCCGCCACCGTCATGTCCGACGACAATAGGGTCGTCCACACGACCCCGGGTCCAGGTTGGCCAGCCGCCGACATTTCCGACGACTATAGAGTCGTCCCCACGACACCGGGCCAAAGTTGGCCAGCCGCCGACATGTCCGACGACTATAGGGTCGTCCCCACGACCCCGGGACAAGGTTGGCCCGCCGCCGACTTGTCCGACGACTATAGGGTCGTACCCACGACCCCGGGACTAGGTTGACAACCCGACAACATGTCCGACGACTATAGGGTCGTCCCCACGACCCCGGGCCAAAGATGTCCAGCCGCCGTCTTGTCCGACGACTATAGGGTCTTACCCACGACCCCGGGACTAGATTGGCCCGCCACCGTCATGTCCAACGACTATAGGGTCGTCCCCACAACCACGGGCCAAAGTTGGCCAGCCGCCGACATGTCCGACGACTATAGGGTCGTCCCCACGACCCCGGGCCAAAGTTGGCAAGCCGCCGAAATGTCCGACGACTGTAGGGTCGTCCCCACGACCCCTGGCCAAAGATGTCCAGCCGCCGTCTTGTCCGACGACTATAGGGTCGTCCCCACGACCCCGGGACTAGATTGGCCCGCCACCGTCATGTCCAACGACTATAGGGTCGTCCCCACAACCACGGGCCAAAGTTGGCCAGCCGCCGACATGTCTGACGATTATTGGATCGTCCCCACGACCACGGGCCAAAGTTGGCCAGCCGCCGACATGTGCGACGACTATACGGTCGTCCCCACGACCCCGGGACTAGATTGTTCCGCCACCGTCATGTCCGACGACTATAGGGTCGTCCCCACGACCCCGGGACTAGGCTGACAACCCGCGAACATGTCCGACGACTATAGGGTCGTCCCCACGACCCCGGGCCAAAGTTGGCCAGCCGCCGATATGTCCGACGACTATAGGGTCGTCCCCACGACCCCGGGACTAGATTGGCCCGCCACCGTCATGTCCGACGACTATAGGGTCGTCCCCACGACCCCGGGACTAGATTGGCCCGCCACCGTCATGTCCAACGACTATATGGTCGTCCCCACGACCACGGGCCAATGTTGGCCAGCCGCTGACATGTCCGACGACTATAGGGTCGTCCCCACGACCCGGGACTAGAGTGGCCCGCCACCGTCATGTCCGACGACAATAGGGTCGTCCCCACGACCCCGGGTCTAGGTTGGCCAGCCGCCGACATGTCCGACGACTATAGGGTCGTCCCCACGACCCGGGACTAGAGTGGCCCGCCACCGTCATGTCCGACGACTATATGGTCGTCCCCACGACCCCGGGTCTAGGTTGGCCAGCCGCCGACATGTCCGACGACTATAGAGTCGTCCCTACGACCCCGGGACTAGATTGGCCCGCCACCGTCATGTCCAACGACTATAGGGTCGTCCCCACGACCATGGGCCAAAGTTGGCCAGCCGCCGATATGTCCAACGACTATTGGGTCGTCCCCACGACCACGGGCCAAAGTTAGCCAGCCGCCGACATGTCCGACGACTATAGGGTCGTCCCCACGACCCCGGGCCAAAGTTGGCCAGCCGCCGACATGTCCGACGACTATAGGGTCGTCCCCACGACCCGGGACTAGAGTGGCCCGCCACCGTCATGTCCGACGACTATATGGTCGTCCCCACGACCACGGGCCAATGTTGGCCAGCCGCTGACATGTCCGACGACTATAGGGTCGTCCCCACGACCCGGGACTAGAGTGGCCCGCCACCGTCATGTCCGACGACAATAGGGTCGTCCCCACGACCCCGGGTCTAGGTTGGCCAGCCGCCGACATGTCCGACGACTATAGAGTCGTCCCTACGACCCCGGGACTAGATTGGCCAGCCGCCGACATGTCCGACGACTATAGGGTCGTCCCCACGACCCCGGGCCAAAGTTGGCCAGCCGCCGACATGTCCGTCGACTATAGGGTCGTCCCCACGACCCCGGGCCAAAGTTGGCAAGCCGCCGAAATGTCCGACGACTATAGGGTCGTCCCCACGGCCGCGGGCCAAATATGTCCAGCCGCCGTCTTGTCCGACGACGATAGGGTCGTACCCACGACCCCGGGACTAGATTGGCCCGCCACCGTCATGTCCAACGACTATAGGGTAGTCCCCACGACCCCGAGACTAGATTGGCCCGCCACCGTCATGTCCAACGACTATCGAACCGTCCCCACAACCCCGGGCCAATGTTGGCCAATCGCCGACATGTCCGACGACCATAGGGTCGTACCTACGACCCCGGGAGTAGATTGGCCCGCCACCGTCATGTCCGACGACAATAGGGGCGTCCCCACGACCGTGGGTCTAGGTTGGCCAGCCGTCGACATGTCCGACGACTAAACAGTCGTCCCAACGACCACGGGCAAAAGTTGGCCAGCCGCCGACATGTCCGACGACTACAGGGTCGTCCCCACGACCCCGGGACTAGATTGGCCCGCCGCCGACTTGTCCGACGACTATAGGGTCGTCCCCACGACCCCGGGACTAGATTGGCCCGCCACCGTCTTGTCCGACGACTATAGGGTCGTCCCCACGACCCCGGGACTAGATTGGCCCGCCGCCGACATGTCCGACGACTATAGGGTCGTCCCCACGACAGCGGGCCTACGTTGGCCAGCCGCCGACATGTCCGACGACTAAAGGGTCGTCCCCACGACCCCGGGACTAGGTTGGCTCGCCGCCGACATGTCCGACGACTATATGTTCGTCCCCACGACCCCCGGAGTAGGTTGGCTCCCCGCCGACTTGTCCGACGACTATAGGGTCGTCCCCACGACCCCGGGACTAGATTGGCCCGCCACCGTCTTGTCCGACGACTATAGGGTCGTCCCCACGACCGCGGGCCAAAGATGTCCAGCCGCCGTCTTGTCCGACGACTATAGGGTCGTACCCACGACACCGGGACCAGGTTGGACCGCCGCCGACTTGTCCGAGCACTATAGGGTCGTCCCCACGACCCTGGGACTAGGTTGGCTCGCCGCCGACATGTCCGACGACTATATGTTCGTCCCCACGACCCCCGGAGTAGGTTGGCTCCCCGCCGACTTGTCCGACGACTATAGGGTCGTCCCCACGACCCCGGGACTAGATTGGCCCGCCACCGTCTTGTCTGACGACTATAGGGTCGTCCCCACGACCCCGGGACTAGGTTGACAAGCCGCCAACATGTCCGACGACTATAGGGTCGTCCCCACGACCCCGGGCCAAAGATGGCATGCCGCCGAAATGGCCGACGACTATAGGGTCGTCCCCAGGACCGCGGGCCAAAGATGTCAAGCCGTCGTCTTCTCCGACGACTATAGGGTCGTCCCCACGACCCCGGGCCAATGTTGGCTAATCGCCGACATCTCCGACGACTATAGGGTCGTCCCCACGACCCCGGGACTAGATTGGCCCGCCATCGTCATGTCCAACGACAATAGGGTCGTCCCCACGACCCCGGGACTAGGTTGACAAGCCGCCAACATGCCCGTCGACTATAGGGTCGTCCCCACGACCCCGGGCCAAAGATGGCATGCCGCCGAAATGGCCGACGACTATAGGGTCGTCCCCAGGACCGCGGGCCAAAGATGTCAAGCCGTCGTCTTCTCCGACGACTATAGGGTCGTCCCCACGACCCCGGGCCAATGTTGGCCAATTGCCGACATGTCCGACGACTATAGGGTCGTCCCTAAGACCCCGGGACTAGATTGGCCCGCCACCATCATGTCCAACGACTATAGGGTCGTCCCCACGACCATGGGCCAAAGTTGGCCAGCCGCCGATATGTCCAACGACTATTGGGTCGTCCCCACGACCACGGGCCAAAGTTAGCCAGCCGCCGACATGTCCGACGACTATAGGGTCGTCCCCACGACCCCGGGCCAAAGTTGGCAAGCCGCCGAAATGTCCGACGACTATAGGGTCGTCCCCACGACCCGGGACTAGACTGGCCCGCCACCGACATGTCCGACGACTATAGAGTCGTCCCCACGACCCCGGGTCAATGTTGGCTCGCCGCCGACATGTCCGACGACTATAGGGTCGTCCCCACGACCCCCGGGCCAAAGTTGGACAGCCACCGACATTTCCGACGACTATAGGGTCGCCCCACGACCACGGGCCAAAGTTGGCCAGCCGCCGACATGTCCGACGACTATAGGGTCGTCCCCACGACCCGGGACTAGACTGGCCCGCCACCGTCATGTCCGACGACTATAGGGTCGTCCCCACGACCCCCGGACTAGGTTGGCCGGCCGCCGACTTGTCCGACGACTGTAGGGTCGTCCCCACGACCCCGGGACTAGATTGGCCCGCCACCGTCATTTCCGACGAATATAGGGTCGTCCCCACGACCACGGGCCAAAGTTGGCCAGCCGCCGACTTGCCCGACGACTATAGGGTCGTCCCCATGACCCGGGACTAGACTGGCCCGCCACCGTCATGTCCGACCCACTATAGGGTCGTCCCCACGACCCCCGGACTATGTTGGTATGCCGCCGACTTGTCCGACGAGTATAGGGTCCTCCCCACGACCACGGGCCAAAGTTGGCCAGCCGCCGACATGTCCGACGACTATAGGGTCGTCCCCACGACCCGGGACTAGACTGGCCCGCCACCGTCATGTCCGACGACTATAGCGTCGTCCCCACGACCCCCCGACTAGGTGGGCTCGCCGCCGACTTGTCCGACGACTATAGGGTCATCCCCACGACCCCGGGACTAGGTTGGCCCGCCGCCGACTTGTCCGACGACTATAGGGTCGTCCCCACGACCCCGGGACTAGGTTGGCTCGCCACCGACATGTCTGACGACTATAGGGTCGTCCCCACGACCCCGGGACTAGATTGGCCCGCTACCGTCAAGTCCGACAACTATAGGGTCGTCCCCACTACCCCGGGCCAAAGTTGGACAGCCGCCGACTTGTCCGACGACTATAGGGTCGTCCCCACGACCACGGGCCAAAGTTGGCCAGCCGCCGGCTTGTCCGACGAATATAGGGTCGTCCCCACGACCCCGGGACTAGGTTGGCCCGCCGCCGACTTGTCCGACGACTATAGGGTCGTCCCCACGACCACGGGCCAAAGTTGGCCTGCCGCCGACATATCCGACGACTATAGGGTCGTCCCCACGACCACGGGCCAAAGTTGGCCTGCCGCCGACATATCCGACGACTATAGGGTCGTCCCCACAACCCCGGGCCAAAGTTGGCCAGCCGCCGACATGTCCGACGACTATAGGGTCGTCCCCACGACCCGGGACTAGAGTGGCCCGCCACCGTCATGTCCGACGACTATATGGTCGTCCCCACGACCACGGGCCAATGTTGGCCAGCCGCTGACTTGTCCGACGACTATAGGGTCGTCCCCACGACCCCCCGACTAGGTGGGTTCGCCGCCGACTTGTCCGACGAGTATAGGGTCATCCCCACGACCCCGGGACTAGGTTGGCCCGCCGCCGACTTGTCCGACGACTATAGGCTCGTCCCCACTACCCCGGGCCAAAGTTGGACAGCCGCCGACTTGTCCGACGACTATAGGGTCGTCCCCACGACCACGGGCCAAAGTTGGCCTGCCGCCGACATATCCGACGACTATAGGGTCGTCCCCACGACCCCGGGCCAAAGTTGGCCAGCCGCCGACATGTCCGACGACTATAGGGTCGTCCCCACGACCCCGGGCCAAAGATGGCATGCCGCCGAAATGGCCGACGACTATAGGGTCGTCCCCAGGACCGCGGGCCAAAGATGTCAAGCCGTCGTCTTCTCCGACGACTATAGGGTCGTCCCCACGACCCCGGGCCAATGTTGGCTAATCGCCGACATCTCCGACGACTATAGGGTCGTCCCCACGACCCCGGGACTAGATTGGCCCGCCATCGTCATGTCCAACGACAATAGGGTCGTCCCCACGACCCCGGGACTAGGTTGACAAGCCGCCAACATGTCCGTCGACTATAGGGTCGTCCCCACGACCCCGGGCCAAAGATGGCATGCCGCCGAAATGGCCGACGACTATAGGGTCGTCCCCAGGACCGCGGACCAAAGATGTCAAGCCGTCGTCTTCTCCGACGACTATAGGGTCGTCCCCACGACCCCGGGCCAATGTTAGCCAGCCGCCGACATGTCCGACGACTATAGGGTCGTCCCCACGACCACGGGCCAAAGTTGGCCAATTGCCGACATGTCCGACGACTATAGGGTCGTCCCTACGACCCCGGGACTAGATTGGCCCGCCACCGTCATTTCCGACGACTATAGGGTCGTCCCCACGACCACGGGCCAAAGTTGGCCAGCCGCCGACTTGCCCGACGACTATAGGGTCGTCCCCATGACCCGGGACTAGACTGGCCCGCCACCGTCATGTCCGACCCACTATAGGGTCGCCCCCACGACCCCCGGACTAGGTTGGTATGCCGCCGACTTGTCCGACGAGTATAGGGTCCTCCCCACGACCTCGGGCCAAAGTTGGCTGGCCGCCGACATCTCCGACGACTATAGGGTCGTCCCCACGACCCGGGACTAGACTGGCCCGCCACCGACATGTCCGACGACTATAGAGTCGTCCCCACGACCGCGGGTCAATGTTGGCTCGCCGCCGACATGTCCGACGACTATAGGGTCGTCACCACGACCCCCGGGCCAAAGTTGGACAGCCACCGACATTTCCGACGACTATAGGGTCGTCCCCACGACCACGGGCCAAAGTTGGCCAGCCGCCGACATGTCCGACGACTATAGGGTCGTCCCCACGACCCGGGACTAGACTGGCCCGCCACCGTCATGTCCGACGACTATAGGGTCGTCCCCACGACCCCCGGACTAGGTTGGCCGGCCGCCGACTTGTCCGACGACTATAGGGTCGTCCCCACGACCCCCCGACTAGGTGGGCTCGCCGCCGACTTGTCCGACGACTATAGGGTCGTCCCCACGACCCGGGACTAGACTGGCCCGCCACCGACATGTCCGACGACTATAGAGTCGTCCCCACGACCCCGGGTCAATGTTGGCTCGCCGCCGACATGTCCGACGACTATAGGGTCGTCACCACGACCCCCGGGCCAAAGTTGGACAGCCACCTACATTTCCGACGACTATAGGGTCGTCCCCACGACCCGGGACTAGACTGGCCCGCCACCGTCATGTCCGACGACTATAGGGTCGTCCCCACGACCCCCGGACTAGGTTGGCCGGCCGCCGACTCGTCCGACGACTGTAGGGTCGTCCCCACGACCCCGGGACTAGATTGGCCCGCCACCGTCATGTCCGACGACTATAGGGTCGTCCCCACGACCCCGGGCCAAAGTTGGCCAGCCGCCGACATGTCCGTCGACTATAGGGTCGTCCCCACGACCCCGGGCCAAAGTTGGCAAGCCGCCGAAATGTCCGACGACTATAGGGTCGTCCCCACGACCCGGGACTAGACTGACCCGCCAGCGACATGTCCGACGACTATAGAGTCGTCCCCACGACCCCGGGTCAATGTTGGCTCGCCGCCGACATGTCCGACGACTATAGGGTCGTCCCCACGACCCCCTGGCCAAAGTTGGACAGCCACCGACATTTCCGACGACTATAGGGTCGTCCCCACGACCACGGGCCAAAGTTGGCCAGCCGCCGACATGTCCGACGACTATAGGGTCGTCCCCACGACCCGGGACTAGACTGGCCCGCCACCGTCATGTCCGACGACTATAGGGTCGTCCCCACGACCCCCGGACTAGGTTGGCCGGCCGCCGACTTGTCCGACGACTATAGGGTCTTCCCCACGACCCCCCGACTAGGTGGGCTCGCCGCCGACTTGTCCGACGACTATAGGGTCGTCCCCACGACCCCGGGACTAGGTTGGCTCGCCACCGTCATGTCTGACGACTATTGGGTCGTCCCCACGACCACGGGCCAAAGTTGGCCAGCCGCCGACATGTCCGACGACTATAGGGTCGTCCCCACGACCCGGGACTAGAGTGGCCCGCCACCGTCATGTCCGACGACTATATGGTCGTCCCCACGACCACGGGCCAATGTTGGCCAGCCGCTGACTTGTCCGACGACTATAGGGTCGTCCTCACGACCGCGGGACTAGATTGGCTCGCCGCCGACTTGTCCGACGACTATAGGGTCGTCCCCACGACCCCGGGACTAGATTGGCCCGCCACCGTCATTTCCGACGACTATAGGGTCGTCCCCACGACCACGGGCCAAAGTTGGCCAGCCGCCGACTTGTCCGACGACTATAGGGTCGTCCCCATGACCCGGGACTAGACTGGCGCGCCACCGTCATGTCTGACGACTATAGGGTCGTCCCCACGACCCCGGGACTAGGTTGGCCAGCCGCCGACATGTCCGACGACTATCGGGTCGTCCCGACGACCCCGGGCCAATGTTGGCCAATCGCCATGTCCGACGACTATAGCGTCGTCCCTACGACCCCGGGACTAGATTGGCCCGCCGCCGACTTGTCCGACGACTATAGGGTCGTCCCCACGACCCGGGACTAGAGTGGCCCGTCACCGTCATGTCCGACGACTATATGGTCGTCCCCACGACCACGGGCCAATGTTGGCCAGCCGCTGACTTGTCCGACGACTATAGGGTCGTCCCCACGACCGCGGGACTAGATTGGCTCGCCGCCGACTTGTCCGACGACTATAGGGTCGTCCCCACGACCCGGGACTAGACTGGCCCGCCACCGACATGTCCGACGACTATAGAGTCGTCCCCACGACCCCGGTCAATGTTGGCTCGCCGCCGACATGTCCGACGACTATAGGGTCGTCACCACGACCCCCGGGCCAAAGTTGGACAGCCACCGACATTTCTGACGACTATAGGGTCGTCCCCACGACCACGGGCCAAAGTTGGCCAGCCGCCGACATGTCCGACGACTATAGGGTCGTCCCCACGACCCGGGACTAGACTGGCCCGCCACCGTCATGTCCGACGGCTATAGGGTCGTCCCCACGACCCCCGGACTAGGTTGGCCGGCCGCCGACTTGTCCGACGACTATAGGGTCGTCCCCACGACCCCCCGACTAGGTGGGCTCGCCGCCGACTTGTCCGACGACTATAGGGTCGTTCCTACGACCCCGGGACTAGATTGGCCCGCCACCGTCATGTCCAACGACTATAGGGTCGTCCCCACGACCATGGGCCAAAGTTGGCCAGCCGCCGTAATGTCCGACGACTATAGGGTCGTCCCCACGACCGCGAGCCAAGAATATCCAGCCGCCGTCTTGTCCGACGACTATAGGGTCGTCCCCACGACCCCGGGACTAGATTGGCCCGCCACCGTCATGTCCGACGACTATAGGGTCGTCCCCACGACCCCGGGCCAAAGTTGGCAAGCCGCCGAAATGTCCGACGACTATAGGGTCGTCCCCACGACCGCGAGCCAAGAATATCCAGCCGCCGTCTTGTCCGACGACTATAGGGTCGTCCCCACGACCCCGGGACTAGATTGGCCCGCCACCGTCATGTCCGACGACTATAGGGTCGTCCCCACGACCCCGGGACAAGGTTGGCCCGCCGCCGACTTGTCCGACGACTATAGGGTCGTCCCCACGACCCCGGGCCAAAGTTGGCAAGCCGCCGAAATGTCCGACGACTATAGGGTCGTCCCCACAACCCCGGGACTAGATTGGCCCGCCACCGTCAAGTCCGACGAGTATAGGATCGTCTCCACGACCACGGGCCAAAGTTGGCCAGCCGCCGACATGTCCGTCGACTATAGGGTCGTCCCCACGACCCCGGGCCAAAGTTGGCAAGCCGCCGAAATGTCCGACGACTATAGGGTCATCCCCACGACCCGGGACTAGACTGACCCGCCACCGACATGTCCGACGACTATAGGGTCGTACCCACGACCCCGGGACTAGGCTGACAACCCGCCAACATGTCCGACGACTATAGGGTCGTCCCCACGACCCCGGGCCAAAGTTGGCCAGCCGCCGATATGTCCGACGACTATAGGGTCGTCCCCACGACCCCGGGACTAGATTGGCCCGCCACCGTCATGTCCGACGACTATAGGGTCGTCCCCACGACCCCGGGACTAGGTTGGCTCGCCACCGTCATGTCTGACGACTATAGGGTCGTCCCCACGACCCCGGGCCAAAGTTGGCCAGCCGCCGACATGTCCGACGACTATAGGGTCGTCCCCACGACCCCCGGGCCAAAGTTAGACAGCCACCGACATTTCCGACGACTATAGGGTCGTCCCCACGACCACGGGCCAAAGTTGGCCAGCCGCCGACATGTCCGACGACTATAGGGTCGTCCCCACGACCCGGGACTAGACTGGCCCGCCACCGTCATGTCCGACGGCTATAGGGTCGTCCCCACGACCCCCGGACTAGGTTGGCCGGCCGCCGACTTGTCCGACGACTATAGGGTCGTCCCCACGACCCCCCGACTAGGTGGGCTCGCCGCCGACTTGTCCGACGACTATAGGGTCATCCCCACGACCCCGGGACTAGGTTGGCCCGCCGCCGACTTGTCCGACGACTATAGGGTCGTCCCCACGACCCCGGGACTAGGTTGGCTCGCCACCGTCATGTCTGACGACTATAGGGTCGTCCCCACGACCCCGGGCCAAAGTTGGCCAGCCGCCGACATGTCCGACGACTATAGGGTCGTCCCCACGACCCGGGACTAGAGTGGCCCGCCACCGTCATGTCCGACGACTATATGGTCGTCCCCACGACCACGGGCCAATGTTGGCCAGCCGCTGACTTGTCCGACGACTATAGGGTCGTCCTCACGACCGCGGGACTAGATTGGCTCGCCGCCGACTTGTCCGACGACTATAGGGTCGTCCCCACGACCCCGGGACTAGATTGGCCCGCCACCGTCATTTCCGACGACTATAGGGTCGTCCCCACGACCACGGGCCAAAGTTGGCCAGCCGCCGACTTGTCCGACGACTATAGGGTCGTCCCCAAGACCCGGGACTAGACTGGCGCGCCACCGTCATGTCTGACGACTATAGGGTCGTCCCCACGACCCCGGGACTAGGTTGGCCAGCCGCCGACATGTCCGACGACTATCGGGTCGTCCCGACGACCCCGGGCCAATGTTGGCCAATCGCCATGTCCGACGACTATAGCGTCGTCCCTACGACCCCGGGACTAGATTGGCCCGCCACCGTCATGTCCAACGATTATAGGGTCGTCCCCACGACCCCGGGACTAGATTGGCCCGCCACCGTCATGTCCGATGATTATAGGGTCGTCCCCAAGACCCCGGGACAAGCTTGGCCCGCCGCCGACTTGACCGACGACTATAGGGTCGTCCCCACGACCCCGGGACTAGATTGGCCCGCCACCGTCATGTCCGACGACAATAGGGTCGTCCCCACGACCCCGGGTCTAGGTTGGCCAGCCGCCGACATGTCCGACGACTATAGAGTCGTCCCTACGACCCCGGGACTAGATTGGCCCGCCACCGTCATGTCCAACGACTATAGGGTCGTCCCCACGACCATGGGCCAAAGTTAGCCAGCCGCCGACATGTCCGACGACTATAGGGTCGTCCCCACGACCCCGGGCCAAAGTTGGCCAGCCGCCGACATGTCCGACGACTATAGGGTCGTCCCCACGACCCGGGACTAGAGTGGCCCGCCACCGTCATGTCCGACGACTATATGGTCGTCCCCACGACCACGGGCCAATGTTGGCCAGCCGCTGACTTGTCCGACGACTATAGGGTCGTCCCCACGACCCCCCGACTAGGTGGGATCGCCGCCGACTTGTCCGACGACTATAGGGTCGTCCCCACGACCGCGGGACTAGGTTGGCCAGCCGCCGACATGTCCGACGACTATAGGGTCGTCCCCACGACCCCGGGCCAAAGTTGGCAAGCCGCCGACATGTCCGACGACTATAGGGTCGTTCCTACGACCCCGGGACTAGATTGGCCCGCCACCGTCATGTCCAACGACTATAGGGTCGTCCCCACAACCCCGGGACTAGGTTGACAAGCCGCCAACATGTCCGACGACTATAGGGTCGTCCCCACGACCCCGGGCCAAAGGTGGCATGCCGCCGAAATGTCCGACGACTATAGGGTCGTCCCCACGACCACGGGCCAAAGTTGGCAAGCCGCCGAAATGTCCGACGACTGTAGGGTCGTCCCCACGACCCCGGGACTAGATTGGCCCGCCACCGTGAAGTCCGACGACTATAGGGTCGTCCCCACGACCTCGGGACTAGGTTGGCCAGCCGCCGACATGTCCGACGACTATAGGGTCGTCCCCACGACCCCGGGCCAAAGTTGGCCAGCCGCCGACATGTCCGACGACTATAGGGTCGTTCCTACGACCCCGGGACTAGATTGGCCCGCCACCGTCATGTCCAACGACTATAGGGTCGTCCCCACGACCATGGGCCAAAGTTGGCCAGCCGCCGTAATGTCCGACGACTATAGGGTCGTCCCCACGACCGCGAGCCAAGAATATCCAGCCGCCGTCTTGTCCGACGACTATAGGGTCGTCCCCACGACCCCGGGACTAGATTGGCCCGCCACCGTCATGTCCGACGACTATAGGGTCGTCCCCACGACCCCGGGCCAAAGTTGGCAAGCCGCCGAAATGTCCGACGACTATAGGGTCGTCCCCACGACCGCGAGCCAAGAATATCCAGCCGCCGTCTTGTCCGACGACTATAGGGTCGTCCCCACGACCCCGGGACTAGATTGGCCCGCCACCGTCATGTCCGACGACTATAGGGTCGTCCCCACGACCCCGGGACAAGGTTGGCCCGCCGCCGACTTGTCCGACGACTATAGGGTCGTCCCCACGGCCCCGGGCCAAAGTTGGCAAGCCGCCGAAATGTCCGACGACTATAGGGTCGTCCCCACAACCCCGGGACTAGATTGGCCCGCCACCGTCAAGTCCGACGAGTATAGGATCGTCTCCACGACCACGGGCCAAAGTTGGCCAGCCGCCGACATGTCCGTCGACTATAGGGTCGTCCCCACGACCCCGGGCCAAAGTTGGCAAGCCGCCGAAATGTCCGACGACTATAGGGTCGTCCCCACGACCGCGGGCCAAAGATGTCCAGCCGCCGTCTTGTCCGACGACTATAGGGTCGTACCCACGACCCCGGGACTAGATTGGCCCGCCACCGTCATGTCCAACGACTATAGGGTAGTCCCCACGACCCCGAGACTAGATTGGCCCGCCACCGTCATGTCCAACGACTATCGAACCGTCCCCACAACCCCGGGCCAATGTTGGCCAATCGCCGACATGTCCGACGACCATAGGGTCGTACCTACGACCCCGGGAGTAGATTGGCCCGCCACCGTCATGTCCGACGACAATAGGGGCGTCCCCACGACCCTGGGTCTAGGTTGGCCAGCCGCCGACATGTCCGACGACTAAACAGTAGTCCCAACGACCACGGGCAAAAGTTGGCCAGCCGCCGACATGTCCGACGACTATAGGGTCGTACCCACGACCCCGGGACTAGATTGGCCCGCCACCGTCATGTCCAACGACTATAGGGTAGTCCCCACGACCCCGAGACTAGATTGGCCCGCCACCGTCATGTCCAACGACTATCGAACCGTCCCCACAACCCCGGGCCAATGTTGGCCAATCGCCGACATGTCCGACGACTATAGGGTCGTCCCCACGACCCCGGGACTAGATTGGCCCGCCACCGTCTTGTCCGACGACTATAGGGTCGTCCCCACGACCCCGGGACTAGATTGGCCCGCCGCCGACATGTCCGACGACTATAGGGTCGTCCCCACGACAGCGGGCCTACGTTGGCCAGCCGCCGACATGTCCGACGACTAAAGGGTCGTCCCCACGACCCCGGGACTAGGTTGGCTCGCCGCCGACATGTCCGACGACTATATGTTCGTCCCCACGACCCCCGGAGTAGGTTGGCTCCCCGCCGACTTGTCCGACGACTATAGGGTCGTCCCCACGACCCCGGGACTAGATTGGCCCGCCACCGTCTTGTCCGACGACTATAGGGTCGTCCCCACGACCGCGGGCCAAAGATGTCCAGCCGCCGTCTTGTCCGACGACTATAGGGTCGTACCCACGACACCGGGACCAGGTTGGACCGCCGCCGACTTGTCCGAGCACTATAGGGTCGTCCCCACGACCCTGGGACTAGGTTGGCTCGCCGCCGACATGTCCGACGACTATATGTTCGTCCCCACGACCCCCGGAGTAGGTTGGCTCCCCGCCGACTTGTCCGACGACTATAAGGTCGTCCCCACGACCCCGGGACTAGATTGGCCCGCCACCGTCTTGTCTGACGACTATAGGGTCGTCCCCACGACCCCGGGACTAGGTTGACAAGCCGCCAACATGTCCGACGACTATAGGGTCGTCCCCACGACCCCGGGCCAAAGATGACATGCCGTCGAAATGGCCGACGACTATAGGGTCGTCCCCAGGACCGCGGGCCAAAGATGTCAAGCCGTCGTCTTCTCCGACGACTATAGGGTCGTCCCCACGACCCCGGGCCAATGTTGGCTAATCGCCGACATCTCCGACGACTATAGGGTCGTCCCCACGACCCCGGGACTAGATTGGCCCGCCATCGTCATGTCCAACGACAATAGGGTCGTCCCCACGACCCCGGGACTAGGTTGACAAGCCGCCAACATGCCCGTCGACTATAGGGTCGTCCCCACGACCCCGGGCCAAAGATGGCATGCCGCCGAAATGGCCGACGACTATAGGGTCGTCCCCAGGACCGCGGGCCAAAGATGTCAAGCCGTCGTCTTCTCCGACGACTATAGGGTCGTCCCCACGACCCCGGGCCAATGTTGGCCAATTGCCGACATGTCCGACGACTATAGGGTCGTCCCTAAGACCCCGGGACTAGATTGGCCCGCCACCATCATGTCCAACGACTATAGGGTCGTCCCCACGACCATGGGCCAAAGTTGGCCAGCCGCCGACATGTCCGACGACTATTGGGTCGTCCCCACGACCCGGGACTAGACTGGCCCGCCACCGTCATTTCCGACGAATATAGGGTCGTCCCCACGACCCCCGGGCCAAAGTTGGACAGCCACCGACATTTCCGACGGCTATAGGGTCGACCCCACGACCACGGGCCAAAGTTGGCCAGCCGCCGACATGTCCGACGACTATAGGGTCGTCCCCACGACCCGGGACTAGACTGGCCCGCCACTGTCATGTCCGACGACTATAGGGTCGTCCCCACGACCCCCGGACTAGGTTGGCCGGCCGCCGACTTGTCCGACGACTGTAGGGTCGTCCCCACGACCCCGGGACTAGATTGGCCCGCCACCGTCATTTCCGACGACTATAGGGTCGTCCCCACGACCACGGGCCAAAGTTGGCCAGCCGCCGACTTGCCCGACGACTATAGGGTCGTCCCCATGACCCGGGACTAGACTGGCCCGCCACCGTCATGTCCGACCCACTATAGGGTCCCCCCACGACCCCCGGACTAGGTTGGTATGCCGCCGACTTGTCCGACGAGTATAGGGTCCTCCCCACGACCTCGGGCCAAAGTTGGCTGGCCGCCGACATCTCCGACGACTATAGGGTCGTCCCCACGACCCGGGACTAGACTGGCCCGCCACCGACATGTCCGACGACTATAGAGTCGTCCCCACGACCGCGGGTCAATGTTGGCTCGCCGCCGACATGTCCGACCACTATTGGGTCGTCCCCACGACCACGGGCCAAAGTTGGCCAGCCGCCGACATGTCCGACGACTATAGGGTCGTCCCCACGACCCGGGACTAGACTGGCCCGCCACCGTCATGTCCGACGACTATAGGGTCGTCCCCACGACCCCCGGACTAGGTTGGCCGGCCGCCGACTTGTCGGACGACTATAGGGTCGTCCCCACGACCCCCGGACTAGGTGAGCTCGCCCCCGACTTGTCCGACGACTATAGGGTCGTTCCCACGACCCCGGGCCAAAGTTGGCAAGCTGCCGACTTATCCGACGACTATAGGGTCGTCCCCACGACCCCGGGACTAGGTAGGCCCGCCGCCGAATTGTCCGACGACTATAGGGTCGTCCCCACGACCCGGGACTAGAGTGGCCCGCCACCGTCATGTCCGACGACTATTGGGTCGTTCCCACGACCACGGGCCAAAGTTGGCCAGCCGCCGACTTGTCCGACGACTATAGGGTCGTCCCCACGACCCCAGGACTAGGTTGGCCCGCCGCCGACTTGTCCGACGACTATAGGGTCGTCCCCACGACCACGGGCCAAAGTTGGCCAGCCGCCGACATATCCGACGACTATAGGGTCGTTCCCACGACCCCGGGCCAAAGATGGCAAGCTGCCGACTTATCCGACGACTATAGGGTCGTCCCCACGACCCCGGGACTAGGTAGGCCCGCCGCCGAATTGTCCGACGACTATAGGGTCGTCCCCACGACCACGGGCCAAAGTTGGCCAGCCGCCGACATATCCGGCGACTATAGGGTCGTCCCCACGACAACGGGCCAAAGTTGGCCAGCCGCCGACATGTCCGACGACTATAGGGTCGTCCCCACGACCCGGGACTAGACTGGCCCGCCAACGTCATGTCCGACGACTATAGGGTCGTCCCCACGACCCCCGGACTAGGTTGGCCGGCCGCCGACTTGTCGGACGACTATAGGGTCGTCCCCACGACCCCCGGACTAGGTGAGCTCGCCCCCGACTTGTCCGACGACTATAGGGTCGTTCCCACGACCCCGGGCCAAAGTTGGCAAGCTGCCGACTTATCCGACGACTATAGGGTCGTCCCCACGACCCCGGGACTAGGTAGGCCCGCCGCCGAATTGTCCGACGACAATAGGGTCGTCCCCACGACCACGGGCCAAAGTTGGCCACCCGCCGACATATCCGACGACTATAGGGTCGTCCCCACGACCCCGGACCAAAGTTGGCCAGCCGCCGACATGTCCGACGACTATAGGGTCGTCCCCACGACCCGGGACTAGAGTGGCCCGCCACCGTCATGTCCGACGACTATTGGGTCGTCCCCACGACCACGGGCCAAAGTTGGCCAGCCGCCGACTTGTCCGACGACTATAGGGTCGTCCCCACGACCCCAGGACTAGGTTGTCCCGCCGCCGACTTGTCCGACGACTATAGGGTCGTCCCCACGACCACGGGCCAAAGTTGGCCAGCCGCCGACATATCCGACGACTATAGGGTCGTCCCCACGACCCCGGACCAAAGTTGGCCAGCCGCCGACATGTCCGACGACTATAGGGTCGTCCCCACGACCCGGGACTAGAGTGGCCCGCCACCGTCATGTCCGACGACTATATGGTCGTCCCCACGACCACGGGCCATTGCTGGCCAGCCGCTGACTTGTCCGACGACTATAGGGTCGTCCCCACGACCGCGGGACTAGATTGGCTCGCCGCCGACTTGTCCGACGACTGTAGGGTCGTCCCCACGACCACGGGACTAGATTGGCCCGCCACCGTCATTTCCGACGACAATAGGGTCGTCCCCACGACCACGGGTCAAAGTTGGCCAGCCGCCGACATATCCGACGACTATAGGGTCGTCCACACGACCACGGGCCAAAGTTGGCCAGCCGCCGACTTGTCCGAAGACTATAGGCTCGTCCCCACGTCCCCGGGTCATATTTGGCCAGCCGCCGACATGTCCGACGACTATAGGGTCATCCCTACGACCCCGGGACTAGGTTGGCCCGCCGCCGACTTCTCCGACGACTATAGGGTCGTCCCCACGACCCCCGGACTAGGTTGGCTCGCCGCCGACTTGTCCGACGAGTATAGGGTCCTCCCCACGACCACGGGCCAAAGTTGGCCAGCCGCTGATATGTCCGACGACTATAGGGTCGTCCCCACGACCCGGGACTAGACTGGCCCGCCACCGACATGTCCGACGACTATAGAGTCGTCCCCACGACCCCGGGTCAATGTTGGCTCGCCGCCGACATGTCCGACGACTATAGGGTCGTCCCCACAACCCCTGGGCCAAAGTTGGACAGCCACCGACATTTCCGACGACTATAGGGTCGTCCCCACGACCACGGGCCAAAGTTGGCCAGCCGCCGACATGTCCGACGACTATAGGGTCGTCCCCACGACCCGGGACTAGACTGGCCCGCCACCGACATGTCCGACGACTATAGAGTCGTCCCCACGACCCCGGGTCAATGTTGGCTCGCCGCCGACATGTCCGACGACTATAGGGTCGTCCCCACGACCCGGGACTAGACTGGCCCGCCACCGTCATGTCCGACGACTATAGGGTCGTCCCCACGACCCCCGGACTAGGTTGGCCGGCCGCCGACTTGTCCGACGACTATAGGGTCGTCCCCACGACCCCCCGAAATAGGTGGGCTCGCCGCCGACATGTCCGACGACTATAGGGTCGTCCCCACGACCCCGGGACTAGGTTGGCTCGCCACCGTCATGTCTGACGACTATAGGGTCGTCCCCACGACCCGGGACTAGACTGGCCCGCCACCGTCATGTCCGACGACTATAGGGTCGTCCCCACGACCCCCGGACTAGGTTGGCCGGCCGCCGACTTGTCCGACGACTATAGGGTCGTCCCCACGACCCCTGGCCCAAAGTTGGACAGCCACCGACATTTCCGACGACTATAGGGTCGTCCCCACGACCCCTGCGCCAACGTTGGACAGCCACCGACATTTCCGACGACTATAGGGTCGTCCCCACGACCACGGGCCAAAGTTGGCCAGCCGCCGACATGTCCGACGACTATAGGGTCGTCCCCACGACCCGGGACTAGACTGGCCCGCCACCGTCATGTCCGACGACTATAGGGTCGTCCCCACGACCCCCGGACTAGGTTGGCCGGCCGCCGACTTGTCCGACGACTATAGGGTCGTCCCCACGACCCCCCGAATAGGTGAGCCAGCCGCCGACATATCCGACGACTATAGGGTCGTCCCCACGACCCCGGACCAAAGTTGGCCAGCCGCCGAATTGTCCGACGACTATAGGGTCGTCCCCACGACCACGGGCCAAAGTTGGCCAGCCGCCGACATGTCCGACGACTATAGGGTCGTCCCGACGACCCCGGACCAAAGTTGGCTAGCCGCCGACATGTCCGACGACAATAGGGTCGTCTCCACGACCCCGGGACTAGATTGGCCCGCTACCGTCAAGTCCGACGACTATAGGGTCGTACCCACCACCCCGGGACTAGGCTGACAAGCCGCCAACATGTCCGACGACTATAGGGTCGTCCCCACGACCCCGGGCCAAAGTTGCCAGCCGCCGACATGTCCGACGCCTATAGGGTCGTCCCCACGACCCCGGGACTAGATTGGCCCGCCACCGTCATGTCCAACGACTATAGGGTCGTCCCCACCACCACGGGCCAAAGTTGGCCAGCTGCCGACATGTCCGACGACTATAGGGTCGTCCCCACGACCGCGGGACTAGATTGGCTCGCCGCCGACTTGTCCGACGACTGTAGGGTCGTCCCCACGACCACGGGACTAGATTGGCCCGCCACCGTCATGTCCAACGACTATAGGGTCGTCCCCACCACCACGGGCCAAAGTTGGCCAGCTGCCGACATGTCCGACGACTATAGGGTCGTCCCCACGACCGCGGGACTAGATTGGCTCGCCGCCGACTTGTCCGACGACTGTAGGGTCGTCCCCACGACCACGGGACTAGATTGGCCCGCCACCGTCATTTCCGACGACAATAGGGTCGTCCCCACGACCACGGGTCAAAGTTGGCCAGCCGCCGACATATCCGACGACTATAGGGTCCTCCCCACGACCACGGGCCAAAGTTGGCCAGCCGCCGACATGTCCGACGACTATAGGGTCGCCCCACGACCCGGGACTAGACTGGCCCGCCACCGTCATGTCCGACGACTATAGGGTCGTCCCCACGACCCCGGGACTAGGTTGCCCCGCCGCCGACTTGTCCGACGACTATAGGGTCGTCCCCACGACCCCGGGACTAGGTTGGCTCGCCACCATCATGTCTGACGACTGTAGGGTCGTCCCCACGACCACGGGCCAAAGTTGGCCAGCCGCCGACTTGTCCGACGACTATAGGGTCGTCCCCATGACCCGGGACTAAACTGGCCCGCCTCCGTCATGTCCGACGACTATAGGGTCGTCCCCACGACCCCGGGCCAAAGTTGGCCAGCCGCTGATATGTCCGACGACTATAGGGTCGTCCCCACGACCCGGGACTAGACTGGCCCGCCACCGTCATGTCCGACGACTATAGGGTCGTCCCCACGACCCCCGGACTAGGTTGGCCGGCCGCCGACATATCCGACGACTATAGGGTCGTCCCCACGACCCCGGACCAAAGTTGGCCAGCCGCCGACATGTCCGACGACTATAGGGTCGTCCCCACGACCCGGGACTAGAGTGGCCCGCCACCGTCATGTCCGACGACTATATGGTCGTCCCCGCGACCACGGGCCATTGTTGGCCAGCCGCTGACTTGTCCGACGACTATAGGGTCGTCCCCACGACCGCGGGACTAGATTGGCTCGCCGCCGACTTGTCCGACGACTGTAGGGTCATCCCCACGACCACGGGACTAGATTGGCCCGCCACCGTCATTTCCGACGACAATAGGGTCGTCCCCACGACCACGGGTCAAAGTTGGCCAGCCGCCGACATATCCGACGACTATAGGGTCGTCCACACGACCACGGGCCAAAGTTGGCCAGCCGCCGACTTGTCCGAAGACTATAGGCTCGTCCCCACGTCCCCGGGTCATATTTGGCCAGCCGCCGACATGTCCGACGACTATAGGGTCGTCCCCACGACCCCGGGCCAAAGTTGGCCAGCCGCTGATATGTCCGACGCGTATAGGGTCGTCCCCACGACCCGGGACTAGACTGGCCCGCCACCGACATGTCCGACGACTATAGAGTCGTCCCCACGACCCCGGGTCAATGTTGGCTCGCCGCCGACATGTCCGACGACTATAGGGTCGTCCCCACAACCCCTGGGCCAAAGTTGGACAGCCACCGACATTTCCGACGACTATAGGGTCGTCCCCACGACCACGGGCCAAAGTTGGCCAGCCGCCGACATGTCCGACGACTATAGGGTCGTCCCCACGACCCCGGGCCAAAGTTGGCCAGCCGCTGATATGTCCGACGCGTATAGGGTCGTCCCCACAACCCCTGGGCTAAAGTTGGACAGCCACCGACATTTCCGACGACTATAGGGTCGTCCCCACGACCACGGGCCAAAGTTGGCCAGCCGCCGACATGTCCGACGACTATAGGGTCGTCCCCACGACCCGGGACTAGACTGGCCCGCCACCGACATGTCCGACGACTATAGAGTCGTCCCCACGACCCCGGGTCAATGTTGGCTCGCCGCCGACATGTCCGACGACTATAGGGTCGTCCCCACGACCCCTGGGCCAAAGTTGGACAGCCACCGACATTTCCGACGACTATAGGGTCGTCCCCACGACCACGGGTCAAAGTTGGCCAGCCGCCGACATGTCCGACGACTATAGGGTCGTCCCCACGACCCGGGACTAGACTGGCCCGCCACCGTCATGTCCGACGACTATAGGGTCGTCCCCACGACCCCCGGACTAGGTTGGCCGGCCGCCGACTTGTCCGACGACTATAGGGTCGTCCCCACGACCCCCCGAATAGGTGGGCTCGCCGCCGACATGTCCGACGACTGTAGGGTCGTCCCCACGACCACGGGCCAAAGTTGGCCAGCCGCCGACATATCCGACGACTATAGGGTCGTCCCCACGACCACGGGCCAAAGTTGGCCAGCCGCCGACATATCCGACGACTATAGGGTCGTCCCGACGACCCCGGACCAAAGTTGGCCAGCCGCCGACATGTCCGACGACTATAGGGTCGTCCCCACGACCCGGGACTAGAGTGGCCCGCCACCGTCATGTCCGACGACTATATGGTCGTCCCCACGACCACGGGCCATTGTTGGCCAGCCGCTGACTTGTCCGACGACTAGAGGGTCGTCCCCACGACCGCGGGACTAGATTGGCTCGCCGCCGACTTGTCCGACGACTGTAGGGTCGTCCCCACGACCACGGGACTAGATTGGCCCGCCACCGTCATTTCCGACGACAATAGGGTCGTCCCCACGACCACGGGTCAAAGTTGGCCAGCCGCCGACATATCCGACGACTATAGGGTCGTCCACACGACCACGGGCCAAAGTTGGCCAGCCGCCGACTTGTCCGAAGACTATAGGCTCGTCCCCACGTCCCCGGGTCATATTTGGCCAGCCGCCGACATGTCCGACGACTATAGGGTCGTCCCCACGACCCCCGGGCCAAAGTTGGACAGCCACCGACATTTCCGACGACTATAGGGTCGTCCCCACGACCACGGGCCAAAGTTGGCCAGCCGCCGACATGTCCGACGAATATAGGGTCGTCCCCACGACCCGGGACTAGACTGGCCCGCCACCGTCATGTCCGACGACTATAGGGTTGTCCCCACGACCCCCGGACTAGGTTGGCCGGCCGCCGACTTGTCCGACGACTATAGGGTCGTCCCCACGACCCCCCGACTAGGTGGGCTCGCCGCCGTCTTGTCCGACGACTATAGGGTCGTCCCCACGACCCCGGGACTAGGTTGGCTCGCCACCGTCATGTCTGACGACTATAGGGTCGTCCCCACGACCACGGGCCAAAGTTGGCCAGCCGCCGACATGTCCGACGACTATAGGGTCGTCCCCACGACCCCGGGACAAGGGTGGCCCGCCGCCGACTTGTCCGACGACTATAGGGTCGTACCCACGACCCTGGGACTAGGCTGACAAGCCGCCAACATGTCCGACGACTATAGGGTCGTCCCCACGACCCCGGGCCAAAGATGTCCAGCCGCCGTCTTGTCCGACGACTATAGGGTCGTCCCCACGACCCCTGCGCCAAAGTTGGACAGCCACCGACATTTCCGACGACTATAGGGTCGTCCCCACGACCACGGGCCAAAGTTGGCCAGCCGCCGACATGTCCGACGACTATAGGGTCGTCCCCACGACCCGGGACTAGACTGGCCCGCCACCGTCATGTCCGACGACTATAGGGTCGTCCCCACGACCCCCGGACTAGGTTGGCCGGCCGCCGACTTGTCCGACGACTATAGGGTCGTCCCCACGACCCCCCGAATCGGTGGGCTCGCCGCCGACATGTCCGACGACTGTAGGGTCGTCCCCACGACCACGGGCCAAAGTTGGCCAGCCGCCGACATATCCGACGACTATAGGGTCGTCCCCACGACCACGGGCCAATGTTGGCCAGCCGCTGACTTGTCCGACGACTTAGGGTCGTCCCCACGACCGCGGGGCTAGATTGGCTCGCCGCCGACTTGTCCGACGACTGTAGGGTCGTCCCCACGACTCCGTGCCAAAGTTGGCAAGCTGCCGACTTGTCCGACGACTATAGGGTCGTCCCCACGACCCCGGGAATAGATTGGCCCGCCACCGTCATTTCCGACGACAATAGGGTCGTCCCCACGACCACGGGTCAAAGTTGGCCAGCCGCCGACATATCCGACGACTATAGGGTCGTCCACACGACCACGGGCCAAAGTTGTCCAGCCGCCGACTTGTCCGAAGACTATAGGCTCGTCCCCACGTCCCCGGGTCATATTTGGCCAGCCGCCGACATGTCCGACGACTATAGAGTCGTCCCCACGACCCCGGGTCAATGTTGGCTCGCCGCCGACATGTCCGACGACTATAGGGTCGTCCCCACGACCCCCGGGCCAAAGTTGGACAGCCACCGACATGTCCGACGACTATAGGGTCGTCCCCACGACCCCGGGACTAGGTTGCCCCGCCGCCGACTTGTCCGACGACTATAGGGTCGTCCCCACGACCCCGGGACTAGATTGGTCCGCCACCGTCATGTCCGACGACTATAGGGTCGTCCCCACGACACCGGGACTAGGTTGACAAGCCGCCGTCTTGTCCGGCGACTATAGGGTCGTCCCCACGACCCCGGGACTAGATTGGCCCGCCACCGTCATGTCCGACGACTATAGGGTCGTCCCCACGACCCCGGGACAAGGTTGGCCCGCCGCCGACTTGTCCGACGACTATAGGGTCGTACCCACGACCCCGGGACTAGGCTGACATGCCGCCAACATGTTCGACGACTATAGAGTCGTCCCCACGTCCCCGGGCCAATGTTGGCCAATCGCCAGCATGTCCGACGACTATAGGGTCGTCCCCACGACACCGGGCCAAAGTTAGCCAGCCGCCGACATGTCCGACGACTATTGGATCGTTCCCACGACCACGGGCCAAAGTTGGCCAGCCGCCGACATGTCCGACGACTATAGGGTCGTCCCCACGACCCCGGGACTAGATTGGCCCGCCACCGTCATGTCCGACGACTATAGGGTCGTCCCCACGACCCCGGGACAAGGTTGGCCCGCCGCCGACTTGTCCGACGACTATAGGGTCGTACCCACGACCCCGGGCCTAGGCTGACAAGCCGCCAACATGTCCGACGACTATAGAGTCGTCCCCACGACCCCGGGCCAATGTTGGCCAATCGCCAACATGTCCGACGACTATAGGGTCGTCCCCACGACACCGGGCCAAAGTTAGCCAGCCGCCGACATGTCCGACGACTATTGGATCGTCCCCACGACCACGGGCCAAAGTTGGCCAGCCGCCGACATGTCCGACGACTATAGGGTCGTCCCCACGACCCCGGGCCAAAGTTGGCAAGCCGCCGAAATGTCCGACGACTGTAGGGTCGTCCCCCGACACCGGGACTAGATTGGCCCGCCACCGTCATGTCCAACGACTATAGGGTCGTCCCCACGACCCCGGGACAAGGTTGACAAGCCGCCGAAATGTCCAACGACTATAGGGTCGTCCCCACGACCATGGGCCAAAGTTGGCCAGCCGCCGATATGTCCAACGACTATTGGGTCGTCCCCACGACCCCGGGACTAGATTGGCCCGCCACCGTCATGTCCGACGACTATAGGGTTGTCCCCACGACCCCGGGACAAGGTTGGCCCGCCGCCGACTTGTCCGACGACTATAGGGTCGTACCCACGACCCCGGGACTAGATTGGCCCGCCACCGTGAAGTCCGACGACTATAGGGTCGTCCCCACGACCTCGGGACTAGGTTGGCCAGCCGCCGACATGTCCGACGACTATAGGGTCGTCCCCACGACCCCGGGCCAATGTTGGCCAATCGCCGACATGTCCGACGACTATAGGGTCGTCCCCACGACCACGGGCCAACGTTGGCCAGCCGCCGACTTGTCCGAGGACTATAGGGTCGTCCCCACGTCCCCGGGACTAGGTTGGCCAGCCGCCGACTTGTCCGACCACTATAGGGTCGTCCCCACGACCCCGGGACTAGGTTGGCCAGCCACCGACATGTCCGACGACTATAGGGTCGTCCCCACGACCCCCGCACAAGGTTGGCTCGCCGCCGTCTTGTCCGACGACTATAGGGTCGTCCCCACGACCCCGGGCCAATAATGGCCAATCGCCGACATGTCCGACGACTATAGGGTCGTACCTACGACCCCGGGACTTGATTGGCCCGGCACCGTCATGTCCAACGACTATCGGATCGTCCCTACGACCACGGGCCAAAGTTGGCCAGCCGCCGACAGGTCCGACGACTATTTGGTCGTCCCCACGACCCTGGGACTAGATTGGCTAGCCACCGTCACGTCCGACGACTATCGGATCGTCCCCACGACCACGAGCCAAAGTTGGCCAGCCGCCGACATGTCCAACGACTATTGGGTCGCCCCACGACCACGGGCCAAAGTTGGCCAGCCGCCGACATGTCCGATGACTATATGGTCGTCCCCACGACCCCGGGTCTAGGTTGGCCAGCCGCCGACATGTTCGACGACTATAGAGGCGTCCCCACGACACCGGTCAGCCGCTGACATGCCCAACGACTATAGGGTCGTCCCCACGACCCCGGAACTAGGTTGGCCAGCCGCCGACATGTCCGACGACTATAGGGTCGACCCCACGACCCCGGGACTAGATTGGCCCGCCACCGTCATGTCCGACGACTATAAGGTCGTCCCCACAACCCCGGGCCAAAGTTGGCCAGTCGCCGACATGTCCGATGATTATAGTGTCGTCCAAACGACCCAGGGAATAGATTGGCCCGCCACCGACAAGTCCGACGACTATAGGGTCGTCCCCACGACCTCGGGACTAGGTTGGCCAGCCGCCGACATGTCCGACGACTATAGGGTCGTCGCCACGACCCCGGGCCAATGTTGGCCAATCGCCGACATGTCCGACGACTATAGGGTCGTCCCTACGACCCCGGACTAGGTTGGCCAGCCGCCGACATGTCCGACGACTATAGGGTCGTCCCCACGACCACGTGCCAAAGTTGGCAAGCCGCCGACATGTCCGATGACTGTAGGGTCGTCCCCACGACCCCGGGACTAGGTTGGCCCACCGCCGACTTGTCCGACGACAATAGGGTCGTCCCCACGACCCCGGGTCTAGGTTGGCCAGCTGCCGACATGTCCGACGATTATAGGGTCGTCCCCAAGACCAGGGGCCAAAGTTGGCCTGCCGCCGAAATGTCCGACAACTATACAGTCGTCCCCACGACACCAGGCCAAAGTTGGCCAGCCGCCAACATGTCCGACGACTATAGGGTCGTCCCTACGACCCCGGGACTAGATTGGCCCGCCGCCGACTTGTCCGACGACTATAGGGTCGTCCCCACGACCCCCGGACTAGGTTGGCTCGCCGCCGACTTGTCCGACGACTATAGGGTCGTCCCCACGATCACGGGCCAAAGTTTGCCAGCCGCCGACATGTCCGACGACTATAGGGTCGTCCCATGGACCCCGGGACGAGATTGGCCCGCCACCGTCATGTCCGACGACTATAAGGTCGTCCCCACGACCCCCGGACTAGGTTGGCTCGCCGCCGACTTGTCCGACGACTATAGGGTCGTCCCCACGACCCCGGGCCAAAGTTGGCAAGCCGCCGACATGTCCGATGACTATAGGGTCGTCCCCACGACCCCGGGACTAGGTTGGCCCACCGCCGACTTGTCCGACGACAATAGGGTCGTCCCCACGACCCCGGGTCTAGGTTGGCCAGCTGCCGACATGTCCGACGATTATAGGGTCGTCCCCAAGACCAGGGGCCAAAGTTGGCCTGCCGCCGAAATGTCCGACAACTATACAGTCGTCCCCACGACACCAGGCCAAAGTTGGCCAGCCGCCAACATGTCCGACGACTATAGGGTCGTCCCTACGACCCCGGGACTAGATTGGCCCGCCGCCGACTTGTCCGACGACTATAGGATCGTCCCCACGACCCCCGGACTAGGTTGGCTCGCCGCCGACTTGTCCGACGACTATAGGGTCGTCCCCACGATCACGGGCCAAAGTTTGCCAGCGGCCGACATGTCCGACGACTATAGGGTCGTCCCATGGACCCCGGGACGAGATTGGCCCGCCACCGTCATGTCCGACGACTATAAGGTCGTCCCCACGACCCCCGGACTAGGTTGGCTCGCCGCCGACTTGTCCGACGACTATAGGGTCGTCCTCACGACCCCGGGCCAAAGTTGGCAAGCCGCCGACATGTCCGATGACTATAGGGTCGTCCCCACGACCCCGGGACTAGGTTGGCCCACCGCCGACTTGTCCGACGGCAATAGGGTCGTCCCCACCACCCCGGGTCTAGGTTGGCCAGCTGCCGACATGTCCGACGATTATAGGGTCGTCCCCAAGACCAGGGGCCAAAGTTGGCCTGCCGCCGAAATGTCCGACAACTATACAGTCGTCCCCACGACACCAGGCCAAAGTTGGCCAGCCGCCAACATGTCCGACGACTATAGGGTCGTCCCTACGACCCCGGGACTAGATTGGCCCGCCGCCGACTTGTCCGACGACTATAGGGTCGTCCCCACGACCCCCGGACTAGGTTGGCTAGCCGCCGACTTGTCCGACGACTATAGGGTCGTCCCCACGACCACGGGCCAAAGTTGGCCAGCCGCCGACATGTCCGACGACTATAGGGTCGTCCCATGGACCCCGGGACTAGATTGGCCCGCCACCGTCATGACCGACGACTATAGGGTCGTCCCCACGACCCCCGGACTAGGTTGGCTCGCCGCCGACTTGTCCGACGACTATAGGGTCGTCCCCACGACCCCAGCACTATATTGGCCCGCAACCGTCATGTCCGACGACTATAGGGTCGTTCCCACGGCCCCGGGCCAAAGTTGGCCAGCCGCCGACTTGTCCGACGACTATAGGGTCGTCCCCACGACCCCGGGCCAATAATGGCCAATCGCCGACATGTCCGACGACTATAGGGTAGTACCTACGACCCCGGGACTTGATTGGCCCGGCACCGTCATGTCCAACGACTATCGGATCGTCCCTACGACCACGGGCCAAAGTTGGCCAGCCGCCGACAGGTCCGACGACTATTTGGTCGTCCCCACGACCCTGGGACTAGATTGGCTAGCCACCGTCACGTCCGACGACTATCGGATCGTCCCCACGACCACGAGCCAAAGTTGGCCAGCCGCCGACATGTCCAACGACTATTGGGTCGCCCCACGACCACGGGCCAAAGTTGGCCAGCCGCCGACATGTCCGATGACTATATGGTCGTCCCCACGACCCCGGGTCTAGGTTGGCCAGCCGCCGACATGTCCGACGACTATAGGGTCGTCCCGACGACCCCGGGCCAATGTTGGCCAATCGCCAACATGTCCGACGACTATAGGGTCGTCCCTACGACCCCGGGACTATATTGGCCCGCCACCGTCATGTCCAACGATTATAGGGTCGTCCCTACGACCCCGGGATTATATTGGCTAGCCACCGTCATGTCCGACGACTATCGGATCGTCCCCACGACCACGAGCCAAAGTTGGCCAGCCGCCGACATGTCCAACGACTATTGGGTCGCCCCACGACCACGGGCCAAAGTTGGCCAGCCGCCGACATATCCGATGACTATATGGTCGTACCCACGACCCCGGGTCTAGGTTGGCCAGCCGCCGACATGTCCGACGACTATAGAGTCGTCCCCACGACACCGGGCCAAAGTTGGCCAGCCGCTGACATGTCCGACGACTATAGGGTCGTCCCCACGACCACGGGCCAAAGTTGGCCAGCCGCCGACATGTCCGACGATTATAGGGTCGTCCCCACGACCCCGGAACTAGGTTGGCCAGCCGCTGACATGCCCAACGACTATAGGGTCGTCCCCACGACCACGGGCCAAAGTTGGCCAGCCGCCGACATGTCCGACGACAATAGGGTCGTCCCCACGACCCCGGGTCTAGGTTGGCCAGCCGCCGACATGTCCGACGACTATAGAGTCGTCCCCACGACACCGGGCCAAAGTTGGCCAGCCGCTGACATGTCCGACGACTATAGGGTCGTCCCCACGACCACGGGCCAATGTTGGCCAATCGCCGACATGTCCGACGACTATAGGGTCGTCCCCACGACCCCGGGCCAAAGTTGGCCAGCCGCCGACATGTCCGACGACTATAGGGTCGTCCCCACGACCCCGAGACTAGATTGGCCCGCCACCGTCATGTCCGACGACAATAGGGTCGTCCCCTCGACCCCGGGTCTAGGTTGGCCAGCCGCCGACTTGTCCGACGACTATAGGGTCGTACCCACGACCCCGGGACTAGGCTGACAAGCCGCCAACGTGTCCGACGACTATAGGGTCGTCCCCACGACCCCGGGCCAAAGATGTCCAGCCGCCGTCTTGTCCGACGACTATAGGGTCGTCCCCACGACCCCGGGACTAGATTGGCCCGCCACCGTCATGTCCAACGACTATAGGGTCGTCCCCACAACCACGGGCCAATGTTGGCCAGCCGCCGACATGTCCAACGACTATAGGGTCGTCCCCACGACCACGGGCCAAAGTTGACCAGCCGCCGACATGTCCGACGACAATCGGATCGTCCCCACGACCACGCGCCAATGTTGGCCAGCCGCCGACATGTCCGACGACTTTTGGATCGTCCCCACGACCACGGGCCAAAGTTGGCCAGCCGCCGACATGTCCGACGACTATAGGGTCGTCCCCACGACCCCGGGACTAGATTGGTCCGCCACCGTCATGTCCGACGACTATAGGGTCGTCCCCACGACCCCGGGCCAAAGTTGGCAAGACGCCGAAATGTACGACGACTGTAGGGTCGTCCCCACGACCCCGGGACTAGATTGGCCCGCCACCGTCAAGTCCGACGACTATAGGGTCGTCCCCACGACCTCGGGACTAGGTTGGCCAGCCGCCGACATGTCCGACGACTATAATGTCGTCCCCACGACCCCGGGCCAATGTTGGCCAATCGCCGACATGTCCGACGACTATAGGGTCGTCCCTACGACCCCGGGCCAAAGCTGGCCAGCCGCCGACATGTCCGACGACTATTGGATCGTCCCCACGACCACGGGCCAATGTTGGCCAGCCGCCGACATGTCCGACGACTATGGAGTCGTCCCCACGACCACGGGCCAAAGCTGGCCAGCCGCCGACATGTCCGACGACTATTGGATCGTCCCCACGACCACGGGCCAAAGTTGGCCAGCCGCCGACATGTCCGACGACTATAGGGTCGTCCCCACGACCCCGGGACTAGATTGGCCCGCCACCGTCAAGTCCGACGACCTCGGGACTAGGTTGGCCAGCCGCCGACATGTCCGACGACTATAGGGTCGCCCCCACGACCTCGGGTCAATTTTGGCCAGCCGCCGACATGTCCGACGACTATAGGGTCGTCCCCACGACCCCGGGCCAAAGTTGGCAAGCCGCCGAAATGTCCGACGACTGTAGGGTCGTCCCCACAACCCCGGGACTAGATTGGCCCGCCACCGTCAAGTCCGACGACTATAGGGTCGTCCCCACGACCTCGGGACTAGATTGGCCCGCCACCGTCAAGTCCGACGACTATAGGGTCGTCCCCACGACCCCGGGCCAAAGTTGGCAAGCCGCCGAAATGTCCGATGACTGTAGGGTCGTCCCCACGACCCCCGGACTAGATTGGCCCGCCACCATCATGTCCAACGACTATCGGATCGTCCCCACGACCACGGGCCAAAGTTGGCCAGCCGCCGACATGTCCGACGACTATTGGGTCGTCCCCACGACACCGGGCCAAAGTTGGCCAGCCGCTGACATGTCCAAAGACTATAGGGTCGTCCCCACGATCACGGGCCAAAGTTGACCCGCCGCCGACATGTCCGACGACTATTGGATCGTCCCCACGACCCCGGGCCAAAGTTGGCAAGCCGCCGAAATATCCGACGACTGTAGGGTCGTCCCCACGACCCCCGGACTAGATTGGCCCGCCACCGTCATGTCCGACGACTATAGGGTCGTCCCCACGACCCCGGGCCAAAGTTGGCCAGCCGCCGACATGTCCGACGACTATAGGGTCGTCCCCACGACCCCGAGACTAGATTGGCCCGCCACCGTCATGTCCGACGAAAATAGGGTCGTCCCCACGACCCCGGGTCCAGGTTGGCCAGCCGCCGACATTTCCGACGACTATAGAGTCGTCCCCACGACACCGGGCCAAAGTTGGCCAGCCGCCGACATGTCCGACGACTATAGGGTCGTCCCCACGACCCCGGGACAAGGTTGGCCCGCCGCCGACTTGTCCGACGACTATAGGGCCGTACCCACGACCCCGGGACTAAGCTGACAAGCCGCCAACATGTCCGACGACTATAGGGTCTTCCCCACGACCCCGGGACTAGATTGGTCCGCCACCGTCATGTCCGACGACTATAGGGTCGTCCACACGACCCCGGGCCAAAGTTGGCAAGCCGCCGAAATGTCCGACGGCTGTAGGGTCGTCCCCACGACCCCGGGACTAGATTGGCCCGCCACCGTCAAGTCCGACGACCTCGGGACTAGATTGGCCCGCCACCGTCAAGTCCGACGACTATAGGGTCGTCCCCACGACCCCGGGCCAAAGTTGGCAAGCCGCCGAAATGTCCGATGACTGTAGGGTCGTCCCCACGACCCCCGGACTAGATTGGCCCGCCACCATCATGTCCAACGACTATCGGATCGTCCCCACGACCACGGGCCAAAGTTGGCCAGCCGCCGACATGTCCGACGACTATTGGGTCGTCCCCACGACACCGGGCCAAAGTTGGCCAGCCGCTGACATGTCCAAAGACTATAGGGTCGTCCCCACGATCACGGGCCAAAGTTGACCCGCCGCCGACATGTCCGACGACTATTGGATCGTCCCCACGACCCCGGGCCAAAGTTGGCAAGCCGCCGAAATATCCGACGACTGTAGGGTCGTCCCCACGACCCCCGGACTAGATTGGCCCGCCACCGTCATGTCCGACGACTATAGGGTCGTCCCCACGACCCCGGGCCAAAGTTGGCCAGCCGCCGACATGTCCGACGACTATAGGGTCGTCCCCACGACCCCGAGACTAGATTGGCCCGCCACCGTCATGTCCGACGAAAATAGGGTCGTCCCCACGACCCCGGGTCCAGGTTGGCCAGCCGCCGACATTTCCGACGACTATAGAGTCGTCCCCACGACACCGGGCCAAAGTTGGCCAGCCGCCGACATGTCCGACGACTATAGGGTCGTCCCCACGACCCCGGGACAAGGTTGGCCCGCCGCCGACTTGTCCGACGACTATAGGGCCGTACCCACGACCCCGGGACTAAGCTGACAAGCCGCCAACATGTCCGACGACTATAGGGTCTTCCCCACGACCCCGGGACTAGATTGGTCCGCCACCGTCATGTCCGACGACTATAGGGTCGTCCACACGACCCCGGGCCAAAGTTGGCAAGCCGCCGAAATGTCCGACGGCTGTAGGGTCGTCCCCACGACCCCGGGACTAGATTGGCCCGCCACCGTCAAGTCCGACGACCTCGGGACTAGGTTGGCCAGCCGCCGACATGTCCGATGACTATAGGGTCGTCCCCACGACCTCGGGCCAATTTTGGCCAGCCGCTGACATGTCCAACGACTATAGGGTCGTCCCCACGACCACGGGCCAAAGTTGACCAGCCGCCGACATGTCCGACGACTATTGGATCGTCCCCACGACCCCGGGCCAAAGTTGGCAAGCCGCTGACATGTCCGACGACTATAGGGTCGCCCCCACGAGCTCGGGACTAGATTGGCCCGCCAACGTCAAGTCCGACGACTATAGGGTCGTCCCCACGACCCCGGGCCAAAGTTGGCAAGCCGCCGAAATGTCCGACGACTGTAGGGTCGTACCCACAACCCCGGGACTAGATTGGCCCGCCACCGTCAAGTCCGACGACTATAGGGTCGTCCCCACGACCCCCGGACTAGATTGGCCCGCCACCGACAAGTCCGACGACTATAGGGTCGTCCCTACGACCCCGGGCCAAAGCTGGCCCGCCGCCGACATGTCCGACGACTATTGGATCGTCCCCACGACCACGGGCCAAAGTTGGCCAGCCGCCGACATGTCCGACGACTATGGAGTCGTCCCCACGACCACGGGCCAAAGCTGGCCAGCCGCCGACATGTCCGACGACTATTGGATCGTCCCCACGACCACGGGCCAAAGTTGGCCAGCCGCCGACATGTCCGACGACTATAGGGTCGTCCCCACGACCCCGGGACTAGATTGGTCCGCCACCGTCATGTCCGACGACTATAGGGTCGTCCCCACGACCCCGGGCCAAAGTTGGCAAGCCGCCGAAATGTCCGACGACTGTAGGGTCGTCCCCACGACCCCGGGACTAGATTGGCCCGCCACCGTCAAGTCCGACGACCTCGGGACTAGGTTGGCCAGCCGCCGACATGTCCGACGACTATAGGGTCGCCCCCACGACCTCGGGCCAATTTTGGCCAGCCGCCGACATGTCCGACGACTATAGGGTCGTCCCCACGACCCCGGGCCAAAGTTGGCAAGCCGCCGAAATGTCCGACGACTGTAGGGTCGTCCCCACGACCCCGGGAATAGATTGGCCGGCCACCGTCAAGTCCGACGACTATAGGGTCGTCCCCACGACCTCGGGACTAGATTGGCCCGCCACCGTCAAGTCCGACGACTATAGGGTCGTCCCCACGACCCCGGGCCAAAGTTGGCAAGCCGCCGAAATGTCCGACGACTGTAGGGTCGTCCCCACAACCCCGGGACTAGATTGGCCCGCCACCGTCAAGTCCGACGACTATAGGGTCGTCCCCACGACCTCGGGACTAGATTGGCCCGCCACCGTCAAGTCCGACGACTATAGGGTCGTCCCCACGACCCCGGGCCAAAGTTGGCAAGCCGCCGAAATGTCCGACGACTGTAGGGTCGTCCCCACAACCCCGGGACTAGATTGGCCCGCCACCGTCAAGTCCGACGACTATAGGGTCGTCCCCACGACCCCGGGCCAAAGTTGGCAAGCCGCCGAAATATCCTACGACTGTAGGATCGTCCCCACGACCCCCGGACTAGATTGGCCCGCCACCATCATGTCCAACGACTATCGGATCGTCCCCACGACCACGGGCCAAAGTTGGCCAGCCGCCGACATGTCCGACGACTATTGGGTCGTCCCCACGACACCGGGCCAAAGTTGGCCAGCCGCTGACATGTCCAACGACTATAGGGTCGTCCCCACGATCACGGGCCAAAGTTGACCCGCCGCCGACATGTCCGACGACTATTGGATCGTCCCCACGACCCCGGGCCAAAGTTGGCAAGCCGCCGAAATGTCCGACGACTGTAGGGTCGTCCCCACGACCCCGGGACTAGATTGGCCCGCCACCGTCAAGTCCGACGACCTCGGGACTAGGTTGGCCAGCCGCCGACATGTCCGATGACTATAGGGTCGTCCCCACGACCTCGGGCCAATTTTGGCCAGCCGCTGACATGTCCAACGACTATAGGGTCGTCCCCACGACCACGGGCCAAAGTTGACCAGCCGCCGACATGTCCGACGACTATTGGATCGTCCCCACGACCCCGGGCCAAAGTTGGCAAGCCGCCGACATGTCCGACGACTATAGGGTCGCCCCCACGAGCTCGGGACTAGATTGGCCCGGCAACGTCAAGTCCGACGACTATAGGGTCGTCCCCACGACCCCGGGCCAAAGTTGGCAAGCCGCCGAAATGTCCGACGACTGTAGGGTCGTACCCACAACCCCGGGACTAGATTGGCCCGCCACCGTCAAGTCCGACGACTATAGGGTCGTCGCCACGACCCCCGGACTAGATTGGCCCGCCACCGACAAGTCCGACGACTATAGGGTCGTCCCTACGACCCCGGGCCAAAGCTGGCCAGCCGCCGACATGTCCGACGACTATTGGATCGTCCCCACGACCACGGGCCAAAGTTGGCCAGCCGCCGACATGTCCGACGACTATGGAGTCGTCCCCACGACCACGGGCCAAAGCTGGCCAGCCGCCGACATGTCCGACGACTATTGGATCGTCCCCACGACCACGGGCCAAAGTTGGCCAGCCGCCGACATGTCCGACGACTATAGGGTCGTCCCCACGACCCCGGGACTAGATTGGTCCGCCACCGTCATGTCCGACGACTATAGGGTCGTCCCCACGACCCCGGGCCAAAGTTGGCAAGCCGCCGAAATGTCCGACGACTGTAGGGTCGTCCCCACGACCCCGGGACTAGATTGGCCCGCCACCGTCAAGTCCGACGACCTCGGGACTAGGTTGGCCAGCCGCCGACATGTCCGACGACTATAGGGTCGCCCCCACGACCTCGGGCCAATTTTGGCCAGCCGCCGACATGTCCGACGACTATAGGGTCGTCCCCACGACCCCGGGCCAAAGTTGGCAAGCCGCCGAAATGTCCGACGACTGTAGGGTCGTCCCCACGACCCCGGGAATAGATTGGCCGGCCACCGTCAAGTCCGACGACTATAGGGTCGTCCCCACGACCTCGGGACTAGATTGGCCCGCCACCGTCAAGTCCGACGACTATAGGGTCGTCCCCACGACCCCGGGCCAAAGTTGGCAAGCCGCCGAAATGTCCGACGACTGTAGGGTCGTCCCCACAACCCCGGGACTAGATTGGCCCGCCACCGTCAAGTCCGACGACTATAGGGTCGTCCCCACGACCTCGGGACTAGATTGGCCCGCCACCGTCAAGTCCGACGACTATAGGGTCGTCCCCACGACCCCGGGCCAAAGTTGGCAAGCCGCCGAAATGTCCGACGACTGTAGGGTCGTCCCCACAACCCCGGGACTAGATTGGCCCGCCACCGTCAAGTCCGACGACTATAGGGTCGTCCCCACGACCCCGGGCCAAAGTTGGCAAGCCGCCGAAATATCCTACGACTGTAGGATCGTCCCCACGACCCCCGGACTAGATTGGCCCGCCACCATCATGTCCAACGACTATCGGATCGTCCCCACGACCACGGGCCAAAGTTGGCCAGCCGCCGACATGTCCGACGACTATTGGGTCGTCCCCACGACACCGGGCCAAAGTTGGCCAGCCGCTGACATGTCCAACGACTATAGGGTCGTCCCCACGATCACGGGCCAAAGTTGACCCGCCGCCGACATGTCCGACGACTATTGGATCGTCCCCACGACCCCGGGCCAAAGTTGGCAAGCCGCCGAAATGTCCGACGACTGTAGGGTCGTCCCCACGACCCCCGGACTAGATTGGCCCGCCACCGTCATGTCCGACGACTATAGGGTCGTCCCCACGACCCCGGGCCAAAGTTGGCCAGCCGCCGACATGTCCGACGACTATAGGGTCGTCCCCACGACCCCGAGACTAGATTGGCCCGCCACCGTCATGTCCGACGAAAATAGGGTCATCCCCACGACCCCGGGTCCAGGTTGGCCAGCCGCCGACATTTCCGACGACTATAGAGTCGTCCCCACGACACCGGGCCAAAGTTGGCCAGCCGCCGACATGTCCGACGACTATAGGGTCGTCCCCACGACCCCGGGACAAGGTTGGCCCGCCGCCGACTTGTCCGACGACTATAGGGCCGTACCCACGACCCCGGGACTAAGCTGACAAGCCGCCAACATGTCCGACGACTATAGGGTCTTCCCCACGACCCCGGGACTAGATTGGTCCGCCACCGTCATGTCCGACGACTATAGGGTCGTCCACACGACCCCGGGCCAAAGTTGGCAAGCCGCCGAAATGTCCGACGACTGTAGGGTCGTCCCCACGACCCCGGGACTAGATTGGCCCGCCACCGTCAAGTCCGACGACCTCGGGACTAGGTTGGCCAGCCGCCGACATGTCCGACGACTATAGGGTCGTCCCCACGACCTCGGGCCAATTTTGGCCAGCCGCTGACATGTCCAACGACTATAGGGTCGTCCCCACGACCACGGGCCAAAGTTGACCAGCCGCCGACATGTCCGACGACTATTGGATCGTCCCCACGACCCCGGGCCAAAGTTGGCAAGCCGCCGACATGTCCGACGACTATAGGGTCGCCCCCACGAGCTCGGGACTAGATTGGCCCGCCAACGTCAAGTCCGACGACTATAGGGTCGTCCCCACGACCCCGGGCCAAAGTTGGCAAGCCGCCGAAATGTCCGACGACTGTAGGGTCGTACCCACAACCCCGGGACTAGATTGGCCCGCCACCGTCAAGTCCGACGACTATAGGGTCGTCCCCACGACCCCGGGCCGAAGTTGGCCAGCCGCCGAAATGTCCGACGACTGTAGGGTCGTCCCCACGACCCCCGGACTAGATTGGCCCGCCACCGACAAGTCCGACGACTATAGGGTCGTCCCCACGACCCCCGGACTAGATTGGCCCGCCACCGACAAGTCCGACGACTATAGGGTCGTCCCCACGACCCCGGGACTAGATTGGCCCGCCACCGTCATGTCCAACGACTATCGGATCGTCCCCACGACCACGGGCCAAAGTTGGCCAGCCGCCGACATGTCCGACGACTATTGGGTCGTCCCCACGACACCGGGCCAAAGTTGGCCAGCCGCTGACATGTCCAACGACTATAGGGTCGTCCCCACGACCACGGGCCAAAGTTGACCAGCCGCCGACATGTCCGACGACTATTGGATCGTCCCCACGACCCCGGGCCAAAGTTGGCCAGCCGCCGACATGTCCGACGACTATAGGGTCGTCCCCACGACCCCGGGAATAGATTGGCCGGCCACCGTCAAGTCCGACGACTATAGGGTCGTCCCCACGACTTCGGGACTAGATTGGCCCGCCAACGTCAAGTCCGACGACTATAGGGTCGTCCCCACGACCCCGGGCCAAAGTTGGCAAGCCGCCGAAATGTCCGACGACTGTAGGGTCGTCCCCACAACCCCGGGACTAGATTGGCCCGCCACCGTCAAGTCCGACGACTATAGGGTCGTCCCCACGACCCCGGGCCAAAGTTGGCAAGCCGCCGAAATGTCCGACGACTGTAGGGTCGTCCCCACGAACCCCGGACTAGATTGGCCCGCCACCGTCATGTCCAACGACTATCGGATCGTCCCCACGACCCCGGGACTAGATTGGCCCGCCACCGTCAAGTCCGATGACCTCGGGACTAGGTTGGCCAGCCGCCGACATGTCCGACGACTATAGGGTCGCCCCCACGACCTCGGGCCAATTTTGGCAAGCCGCCGAAATGACCGACGACTGTAGGGTCGTCCCCACGACCCCGGGAATAGATTGGCCGGCCACCGTCAAGTCCGACGACTATAGGGTCGTCCCCACGACCTCGGGACTAGATTGGCCCGCCACCGTCATGTCCGACGACTATAGGGTCGTCCCCACGACCCCGGGCCAAAGTTGGCCAGCCGCCGACATGTCCGACGACTATAGGGTCGTCCCCACGACCCCGAGACTAGATTGGCCCGCCACCGTCATGTCCGACGAAAATAGGGTCGTCCCCACGACCCCGGGTCCAGGTTGGCCAGCCGCCGACATTTCCGACGACTATAGAGTCGTCCCCACGACACCGGGCCAAAGTTGGCCAGCCGCCGACATGTCCGACGACTATAGGGTCGTCCCCACGACCCCGGGACAAGGTTGGCCCGCCGCCGACTTGTCCGACGACTATAGGGCCGTACCCACGACCCCGGGACTAAGCTGACAAGCCGCCAACATGTCCGACGACTATAGGGTCTTCCCCACGACCCCGGGACTAGATTGGTCCGCCACCGTCATGTCCGACGACTATAGGGTCGTCCACACGACCCCGGGCCAAAGTTGGCAAGCCGCCGAAATGTCCGACGACTGTAGGGTCGTCCCCACGACCCCCGGACTAGATTGGCCCGCCACCATCATGTCCAACGACTATCGCATCGTCCCCACGACCACGGGCCAAAGTTGGCCAGCCGCCGACATGTCCGACGACTATTGGGTCGTCCCCACGACACCGGGCCAGAGTTGGCCAGCCGCTGACATGTCCAACGACTATAGGGTCGTCCCCACGACCACGGGCCAAAGTTGACCCGCCGCCGACATGTCCGACGACTATTGGATCGTCCCCACGACCCCGGGCCAAAGTTGGCAAGCCGCCGAAATGTCCGACGACTGTAGGGTCGTCCCCACGACCCCCGGACTAGATTGGCCCGCCACCGTCATGTCCGACGACTATAGGGTCGTCCCCACGACCCCGGGCCAAAGTTGGCCAGCCGCCGACATGTCCGACGACTATAGGGTCGTCCCCACGACCCCGAGACTAGATTGGCCCGCCACCGTCATGTCCGACGAAAATAGGGTCGTCCCCACGACCCCGGGTCCAGGTTGGCCAGCCGCCGACATTTCCGACGACTATAGAGTCGTCCCCACGACACCGGGCCAAAGTTGGCCAGCCGCCGACATGTCCGACGACTATAGGGTCGTCCCCACGACCCCGGGACAAGGTTGGCCCGCCGCCGACTTGTCCGACGACTATAGGGCTGTACCCACGACCCCGGGACTAAGCTGACAAGCCGCCAACATGTCCGACGACTATAGGGTCTTCCCCACGACCCCGGGACTAGATTGGTCCGCCACCGTCATGTCCGACGACTATAGGGTCGTCCACACGACCCCGGGCCAAAGTTGGCAAGCCGCCGAAATGTCCGACGACTGTAGGGTCGTCCCCACGACCCCGGGACTAGATTGGCCCGCCACCGTCAAGTCCGACGACCTCGGGACTAGGTTGGCCAGCCGCCGACATGTCCGACGACTATAGGGTCGCCCCCACGACCTCGGGCCAATTTTGGCCAGCCGCCGACATGTCCGACGACTATAGGGTCGTCCCCACGACCACGGGCCAAAGTTGACCAGCCGCCGACATGTCCGACGACTATTGGATCGTCCCCACGACCCCGGGCCAAAGTTGGCAAGCCGCCGACATGTCCGACGACTATAGGGTCGCCCCCACGAGCTCGGGACTAGATTGGCCCGCCAACGTCAAGTCCGACGACTATAGGGTCGTCCCCACGACCCCGGGCCAAAGTTGGCAAGCCGCCGAAATGTCCGACGACTGTAGGGTCGTACCCACAACCCCGGGACTAGATTGGCCCGCCACCGTCAAGTCCGACGACTATAGGGTCGTCCCCACGACCCCGGGCCAAAGTTGGCAAGCCGCCGAAATGTCCGACGACTGTAGGGTCGTCCCCACGACCCCCGGACTAGATTGGCCCGCCACCGACAAGTCCGACGACTATAGGGTCGTCCCCACGACCCCCGGACTAGATTGGCCCGCCACGGACAAGTCCGACGACTATAGGGTCGTCCCCACGACCCCGGGACTAGATTGGCCCGCCACCGTCATGTCCAACGACTATCGGATCGTCCCCACGACCACGGGCCAAAGTTGGCCAGCCGCCGACATGTCCGACGACTATTGGGTCGTCCCCACGACACCGGGCCAAAGTTGGCCAGCCGCTGACATGTCCAACGACTATAGGGTCGTCCCCACGACCACGGGCCAAAGTTGACCAGCCGCCGACATGTCCGACGACTATTGGATCGTCCCCACGACCCCGGGCCAAAGTTGGCCAGCCGCCGACATGTCCGACGACTATAGGGTCGTCCCCACGACCCCGGGAATAGATTGGCCGGCCACCGTCAAGTCCGACGACTATAGGGTCGTCCCCACGACTTCGGGACTAGATTGGCCCGCCAACGTCAAGTCCGACGACTATAGGGTCGTCCCCACGACCCCGGGCCAAAGTTGGCAAGCCGCCGAAATGTCCGACGACTGTAGGGTCGTCCCCACAACCCCGGGACTAGATTGGCCCGCCACCGTCAAGTCCGACGACTATAGGGTCGTCCCCACGACCCCGGGCCAAAGTTGGCAAGCCGCCGAAATGTCCGACGACTGTAGGGTCGTCCCCACGAACCCCGGACTAGATTGGCCCGCCACCGTCATGTCCAACGACTATCGGATCGTCCCCACGACCCCGGGACTAGATTGGCCCGCCACCGTCAAGTCCGATGACCTCGGGACTAGGTTGGCCAGCCGCCGACATGTCCGACGACTATAGGGTCGCCCCCACGACCTCGGGCCAATTTTGGCCAGCCGCCGACATGTCCGACGACTATAGGGTCGTCCCCACGACCCCGGGCCAAAGTTGGCAAGCCGCCGAAATGACCGACGACTGTAGGGTCGTCCCCACGACCCCGGGAATAGATTGGCCGGCCACCGTCAAGTCCGACGACTATAGGGTCGTCCCCACGACCTCGGGACTAGATTGGCCCGCCACCGTCATGTCCGACGACTATAGGGTCGTCCCCACGACCCCGGGCCAAAGTTGGCCAGCCGCCGACATGTCCGACGACTATAGGGTCGTCCCCACGACCCCGAGACTAGATTGGCCCGCCACCGTCATGTCCGACGAAAATAGGGTCGTCCCCACGACCCCGGGTCCAGGTTGGCCAGCCGCCGACATTTCCGACGACTATAGAGTCGTCCCCACGACACCGGGCCAAAGTTGGCCAGCCGCCGACATGTCCGACGACTATAGGGTCGTCCCCACGACCCCGGGACAAGGTTGGCCCGCCGCCGACTTGTCCGACGACTATAGGGCCGTACCCACGACCCCGGGACTAAGCTGACAAGCCGCCAACATGTCCGACGACTATAGGGTCTTCCCCACGACCCCGGGACTAGATTGGTCCGCCACCGTCATGTCCGACGACTATAGGGTCGTCCACACGACCCCGGGCCAAAGTTGGCAAGCCGCCGAAATGTCCGACGACTGTAGGGTCGTCCCCACGACCCCCGGACTAGATTGGCCCGCCACCATCATGTCCAACGACTATCGGATCGTCCCCACGACCGCGGGCCAAAGTTGGCCAGCCGCCGACATGTCCGACGAATATTGGGTCGTTCCCACGACACCGGGCCAAAGTTGGCCAGCCGCTGACATGTCCAACGACTATAGGGTCGTCCCCACGACCCCGGGCCAAAGTTGGCCAGCCGCCGACATGTCCGACGACTATAGGGTCGTCCCCACGACCCCGAGACTAGATTGGCCCGCCACCATCATGTCCAACGACTATCGGATCGTCCCCACGACCGCGGGCCAAAGTTGGCCAGCCGCCGACATGTCCGACGAATATTGGGTCGTCCCCACGACACCGGGCCAAAGTTGGCCAGCCGCTGACATGTCCAACGACTATAGGGTCGTCCCCACGACCCCCGGACTAGGTTGGCTCGCCGCCGACTTTTCCGACGAGTATAGGGTCCTCCCCACGACCACGGGCCAAAGTTGGCCAGCCGCCGACATGTCCGACGACTATAGGGTCGTCCACACGACCCCGGGCCAAAGTTGGCCAGCCGCCGAAATGTCCGACGACTGTAGGGTCGTCCCCACGACACCGGGACTAGATTGGCCCGCCACCGTCAAGTCCGACGACCTCGGGACTAGGTTGGCCAGCCGCCGACATGTCCGACGACTATAGGGTCGTCCCCACGACCACGGGCCAAAGTTGGCCAGCCGCCGACTTGTCCGACGACTATAGGGTCGTCCCCACGACCACGGGACTAGATTGGTCCGCCACCGTCATGTCCGACGACTATAGGGTCGTCCACATGACCCCGGGCCAAAGTTGGCCAGCCGGCGACATGTCCAACGACTATAGGGTCGTCCCTACGACCCCGGGACTAGGTTGGCCCGCCGCAGACTTCTCCGACGACTATAGGGTCGTCCCCACGACCCCCGGACTAGGTTGGCTCGCCGCCGACTTTTCCGACGAGTATAGGGTCCTCCCCACGACCACGGGCCAAAGTTGGCCAGCCGCCGACATGTCCGACGACTATAGGGTCGTCCACACGACCCCGGGCCAAAGTTGGCCAGCCGCCGAAATGTCCGACGACTGTAGGGTCGTCCCCACGACCCCGGGACTAGATTGGCCCGCCACCGTCAAGTCCGACGACCTCGGGACTAGGTTGGCCAGCCGCCGACATGTCCGCCGACTATAGGGTCGTCCCCACAACCTCGGGCCAATTTTGGCCAGCCGCTGACATGTCCAACGACTATAGGGTCGTCCCCACGACCACGGGCCAAAGTTGACCAGCCGCCGACATGTCCGACGACTATTGGATCGTCCCCACGACCCCGGGCCCAAGTTGGCAAGCCGCCGACATGTCCGACGACTATAGGGTCGTCCCCACGAGCTCGGGACTAGATTGGCCCGCCAACGTCAAGTCCGACGACTATAGGGTCGTCCCCACGACCCCGAGACTAGACTGGCCCGCCACCGTCATGTCCGACGACTATAGGGTCATCCCCACGACCCCGGGACTAGGTTGGCCCGCCGCCGACATGTCCGACGACTATAGGGTCGTCCCCACGACCCCGGGACTAGGTTGGCTCGCCACCGTCATGTCTGACGACTATAGGGTCGTCCCAACGACCACGGGCCAAAGTTGGCCAGCCGCCGACTTGTCCGACGACTATAGGGTCGTCCCCACGACCACGGGCCAAAGTTGGCCAGCCGGCGACATGTCCGACGACTATAGGGTCGTCCCTACGACCCCGGGACTAGGTTGGCCCGCCGCAGACTTCTCCAACGACTATAGGGTCGTCCCCACGACCCCCGGACTAGGTTGGCTCGCCGCCGACTTTTCCGACGAGTATAGGGTCCTCCCCACGACCACGGGCCAAAGTTGGCCAGCCGCCGACATGTCCGACGACTATAGGGTCGTCCCCACGACCCCGAGACTAGACTGGCCCGCCACCGTCATGTCCGACGACTATAGGGTCATCCCCACGACCCCGGGACTAGGTTGGCCCGCCGCCGACATGTCCGACGACTATAGGGTCGTCCCCACGACCCCGGGACTAGGTTGGCTCGCCACCGTCATGTCTGACGACTATAGGGTCGTCCCCACGACCACGGGCCAAAGTTGGCCAGCCGCCGACTTGTCCGACGACTATAGGGTCGTCCCTACGACCCCGGGCCAAAGCTGGCCAGCCGCCGACATGTCCGACGACTATTGGATCGTCCCCACGACCACGGGCCAAAGTTGGACAGCCGCCGACATGTCCGAAGACTATAGGGTCGTCCCCACGACCCCGGGACTAGATTGGCCAGCCGCCGACATGTCCGACGATTATAGAGTCGTCCCCACGACATCGGGTCAAAGTTGGCCAGCCGCTGACATTTCCAACGACTATTGGGTCGTCCCCACGACCACCGGCCAATGTTGGCTAGCCGCCGACATGTCCGACGACTATAGGGTCGTCCCCACGACCCGGGACTAGACTGGCCCACCACCGTCATGTCCGACGACCTCGGGACTAGGTTGGCCAGCCGCCGACATGTCCGACGACTATAGGGTCGTCCCCACGACCTCGGGCCAATTTTGGCCAGCCGCTGACATGTCCAACGACTATAGGGTCGTCCCCACGACCACGGGCCAAAGTTGACCAGCCGCCGACATGTCCGACGACTATTGGATCGTCCCCACGACCCCGGGCCAAAGTTGGCCAGCCGGCGACATGTCCAACGACTATAGGGTCGTCCCTACGACCCCGGGACTAGGTTGGCCCGCCGCAGACTTCTCCGACGACTATAGGGTCGTCCCCACGACCCCCGGACTAGGTTGGCCCGCCGCAGACTTTTCCGACGAGTATAGGGTCCTCCCCACGACCACGGGCCAAAGTTGGCCAGCCGCCGACTTGTCCGACGACTATAGGGTCGTCCCTACGACCCCGGGCCAAAGCTGGCCAGCCGCCGACATGTCCGACGACTATTGGATCGTCCCCACGACCACGGGCCAAAGTTGGACAGCCGCCCACATGTCCGAAGACTATAGGGTCGTCCCCACGACCCCGGGACTAGATTGGCCAGCCGCCGACATGTCCGACGATTATAGAGTCGTCCCCACGACATCGGGTCAAAGTTGGCCAGCCGCTGACATTTCCAACGACTATTGGGTCGTCCCCACGACCACGGGCCAATGTTGGCTAGCCGCCGACATGTCCGACGACTATAGGGTCGTCCCCACGACCACGGGCCAAAGCTGGCCAGCCGCCGACATGTCCGACGACTATTGGATCGTCACCACGACCACGGGCCAAAGTTGGCCAGCCACCGTCATGTCCGACGACTATAGAGTCGTCCCCACGACCCCGGGTCAATGTTGGCTCGCCGCCGACATGTCCGACGACTATAGAGTCGTCCCCACGACCCCGGGTCAATGTTGGCTCGCCGCCGACATGTCCGACGACTATAGGGTCGTCCCCACGACCCCTGGGCCAAAGTTGGACAGCCACCGACCTTTCCGACGACTATAGGGTCGTCCCCACGACCACGGGCCAAAGTTGGCCAGCCGCCGACATGTCCGACTATAGGGTCGTCCCCACGACCCGGGACTAGACTGGCCCGCCACCGTCATGTCCGACGACTATAGGGTCGTCCCCACGACCCCCGGACTAGGTTGGCCGGCCGCCGACTTGTCCGACGACTATAGGGTCGTCCCCACGACCGCCCCACTAGGTGGGCTCGCCGCCGACTTGTCCGACGTCTATAGGGTCGTTCCCACGACCCCGGGCCAAAGTTGGCAAGCTGCCGACTTATCCGACGACTATAGGGTCGTCCCCACGACCCCGGGACTAGGTAGGCCCGCCGCCGACTTGTCCGACCACTATAGGGTCGTCCCCACGACCCCGGGACTAGATTGGCCCGCCACCGTTATGTCCGACGACTGTAGGGTCGTCCCCACGACCACGGGCCAAAGTTGGCTAGCCGGCGACCTGTCCGACGACTATGGGGTCATCCCCACGACCCCGGGACTAGGTTGGCCCGCCGGCGACTTGTCCGACGACTATAGGGTCGTCCCCACGACCCCGGGACTAGATTGGCCCGCCACCGTCATTTCCGACGACTATAGGGTCGTCCCCACGACCACGGGCCAAAGTTGGCTAGCCGGCGACATGTCCGACGACTATAGGGTCATCCCCACGACCCCGGGACTAGGTTGGCCCGCCGGCGACTTGTCCGACGACTATAGGGTCGTCCCCACGACCCCGGGACTAGATTTGCCCGCCACCGTCATTTCCGACGACTATAGGGTCGTCCCCACGACCACGGGCCAAAGTTGGCCAGCCGCCGACATGTCCGACGACTATAGGGTCGTCCCCACGACCCCGGGACTAGATTGGCCCGCCACCGTCATGTCCAACGACTATAGGGTCGTCCCCACGACCATGGGCCAAAGTTGGCCAGCCGCCGATATGTCCAACGACTATTGGGTCGTCCCCACGACCCCGGGACTAGATTGGCCCGCCACCGTCAAGTCCGACGACTATAGGGTCGTCCCCACGACCCCGGGCAAATTTGGCAAGCCGCCGACATATCCGACGACTACAGGGTCGTCCCCACTACCCCGGGACTAGATTGGCCCGCCACCGTCAAGTCCGACGACTATAGGATCGTCTCCACGACCACGGCCCAAAGTTGGCCAGCCGCCGACATGTCCAACGACTATTGGGTCGTCCCCACGACCACGGGCCAAAGTTAGCCAGCCGCCGACATGTCCGACGACTATAGGGTCGTCCCCACGACCCCGGGACTAGATTGGCCCGCCAGCGACAAGTCCGACGACTATAGGGTCGTCCCCACGACCTCGGGACTAGGTTGGCCAGCCGCAGACATGTCCGACGACTATAGGGTCGTCCCCACGACCCCGGGCCAATGTTGGCCAATCGCCGACATGTCCGACGACTATAGGGTCGTCCCCACGACCCCGGGACTAGGTTGGCTCGCCACCGTCATGTCTGACGACTATAGGGTCGTCCCCACGACCACGGGCCAAAGTTGGCCAGCCGCTGATATGTCCGACGACTATAGGGTCGTCCCCACGACCCGGGACTAGACTGGCCCGCCACCGACATGTCCGACGACTATAGAGTCGTCCCCACGACCCCGGGTCAATGTTGGCTCGCCGCCGACATGTCCGACGACTATAGGGTCGTCCCCACGACCCCTGGGCCAAAGTTGGACAGCCACCGACATTTCCGACGACTATAGGGTCGTCCCCACGACCACGGGCCAAAGTTGGCCAGCCGCCGACATATCCGACGACTATAGGGTCGTCCCCACGACCCGCGACTAGACTGGCCCGCCAACGACATGTCCGACGACTATAGAGTCGTCCCCACGACCCCGGGTCAATGTTGGCTCGCCGCCGACATGTCCGACGACTATAGGGTCGTCCCCACGACCCCTGGGCCAAAGTTGGACAGCCACCGACATTTCCGACGACTATAGGGTCGTCCCCACGACCACGGGCCAAAGTTGGCCAGCCGCCGACATGTCCGACGACTATAGGGTCGTCCCCACGACCCCGGACTACACTGGCCCGCCACCGTCATGTTCGACGACTATAGGGTCGTCACCACGACCCCCGGATTAGGTTGGCCGGCCGCCGAATTGTCCGACGACTATAGGGTCGTCCCCACGACCACGGGCCAAAGTTGGCCAGCCGCCGACATGTCCGACGACTATAGGGTCGTCCCCACGACCCGGGACTAGACTGGCCCGCCACCGTCATGTCCGACGACTATAGGGTCGTCCCCACGACCACGGGCCAATGTTGGCCAGCCGCCGACATGTCCGACGACTATAGGGTCGTCCCCACGACCCGGGACTAGACTGGCCCGCCACCGACATGTCCGACGACTATAGAGTCGTCACCACGACCCCGGGTCAATTTTGGCTCGCCGCCGACATGTCCGACGACTATAGGGTCGTCCCCACGACCCCTGGGCCAAAGTTGGACAGCCACCGACATTTCCGACGACTATAGGGTCGTCCCCACGACCACGGGCCAAAGTTGGCCAGCCGCCGACATGTCCGACGACTATAGGGTCGTCCCCACGACCCGGGACTAGACTGGCCCGCCACCGTCATGTCCGACGACTATAGTGTCGTCCCCACGACCCCCGGACTAGGTTGGCCGGCCGCCGACTTGTCCGACGACTATAGGGTCGTCCCCACGACCCCCCGAATAGGTGGGCTCGCCGCCGACATGTCCGACGACTATAGGGTCGTCCCCACGACCACGGGCCAAAGTTGGCCAGCCGCCGACATATCCGACGACTATAGGGTCGTCCCCACGACCACGGGCCAATGTTGGCCAGCCGCTGACTTGTCCGACGACTTAGGGTCGTCCCCACGACCGCGGGGCTAGATTGGCCCGCCAGCGACAAGTCCGACGACTATAGGGTCGTCCCCACGACCACGGGCCAAAGTTAGCCAGCCGCCGACATGTCCGACGACTATAGGGTCGTCCCCACGACCCCGGGACTAGATTGGCCCGCCAGCGACAAGTCCGACGACTATAGGGTCGTCCCCACGACCTCGGGACTAGGTTGGCCAGCCGCAGACATGTCCGACGACTATAGGGTCGTCCCCACGACCCCGGGCCAATGTTGGCCAATCGCCGACATGTCCGACGACTATAGGGTCGTCCCCACGACCCCGGGACTAGGTTGGCTCGCCACCGTCATGTCTGACGACTATAGGGTCGTCCCCACGACCACGGGCCAAAGTTGGCCAGCCGCTGATATGTCCGACGACTATAGGGTCGTCCCCACGACCCGGGACTAGACTGGCCCGCCACCGACATGTCCGACGACTATAGAGTCGTCCCCACGACCCCGGGTCAATGTTGGCTCGCCGCCGACATGTCCGACGACTATAGGGTCGTCCCCACGACCCCTGGGCCAAAGTTGGACAGCCACCGACATTTCCGACGACTATAGGGTCGTCCCCACGACCACGGGCCAAAGTTGGCCAGCCGCCGACATATCCGACGACTATAGGGACGTCCCCACGACCCGCGACTAGACTGGCCCGCCAACGACATGTCCGACGACTATAGAGTCGTCCCCACGACCCCGGGTCAATGTTGGGTCGCCGCCGACATGTCCGACGACTATAGGGTCGTCCCCACGACCCCTGGGCCAAAGTTGGACAGCCACCGACATTTCCGACGACTATAGGGTCGTCCCCACGACGACGGGCCAAAGTTGGCCAGCCGCCGACATGTCCGACGACTATAGGGTCGTCCCCACGACCCCGGACTACACTGGCCCGCCACCGTCATGTTCGACGACTATAGGGTCGTCACCACGACCCCCGGATTAGGTTGGCCGGCCGCCGAATTGTCCGACGACTATAGGGTCGTCCCCACGACCCCGGACCAAAGTTGGCCAGCCGCTGATATGTCCGACGACTATAGGGTCGTCCCCACGACCCGGGACTAGACTGGCCCGCCACCGACATGTCCGACGACTATAGAGTCGTCCCCACGACCCCGGGTCAATGTTGGCTCGCCGCCGACATGTCCGACGACTATAGGGTCGTCCCCACGACCCCTGGGCCAAAGTTGGACAGCCACCGACCTTTCCGACGACTATAGGGTCGTCCCCACGACCACGGGCCAAAGTTGGCCAGCCGCCGACATGTCCGACGACTATAGGGTCGTCCCCACGACCCGGGACTAGACTGGCCCGCCACCGTCATGTCCGACGACTATAGGGTCGTCCCCACGACCCCCGGACTAGGTTGGCCGGCCGCCGACTTGTCCGACGACTATAGGGTCGTCCCCACGACCGCCCCACTAGGTGGGCTCGCCGCCGACTTGTCCGACGACTATAGGGTCGTTCCCACGACCCCGGGCCAAAGTTGGCAAGCTGCCGACTTATCCGACGACTATAGGGTCGTCCCCACGTCCCCGGGACTAGGTAGGCCCGCCGCCGACTTGTCCGACCACTATAGGGTCGTCCCCACGACCCCGGGACTAGATTGGCCCGCCACCGTTATGTCCGACGACTATAGGGTCGTCCCCACGACCCCGGGACTAGATTGGCCCGCCGCCGACATGTCCGACGACTATAGGGTCGTTCCCACGACCCCGGGACTAGGTTGGCCCGCCGGCGACTTGTCCGACGACTATAGGGTCGTCCCCACGACCCCGGGACTAGATTGGCCCGCCACCGTCATTTCCGACGACTATAGGGTCGTCCCCACGACCACGGGCCAATGTTGGCCAGCCGCCGACATGTCCGACGACTATAGGGTCGTCCCCACGACCCCGGGACTAGATTGGCCCGCCGCCGACATGTCCGACGACTATAGGGTCGTCCCCACGACCCGGGACTAGACTGGCCCGCCACCGTCATGTCCGACGACTATAGTGTCGTCCCCACGACCCCCGGACTAGGTTGGCCGGCCGCCGACTTGTCCGACGACTATAGGGTCGTCCCCACGACCCCCCGAATAGGTGGGCTCGCCGCCGACATGTCCGACGACTATAGGGTCGTCCCCACGACCACGGGCCAAAGTTGGCCAGCCGCCGACATATCCGACGACTATAGGGTCGTCCCCACGACCACGGGCCAATGTTGGCCAGCCGCTGACTTGTCCGACGACTTAGGGTCGTCCCCACGACCGCGGGGCTAGATTGGCCCGCCAGCGACAAGTCCGACGACTATAGGGTCGTCCCCACGACCACGGGCCAAAGTTAGCCAGCCGCCGACATGTCCGACGACTATAGGGTCGTCCCCACGACCCCGGGACTAGATTGGCCCGCCAGCGACAAGTCCGACGACTATAGGGTCGTCCCCACGACCTCGGGACTAGGTTGGCCAGCCGCAGACATGTCCGACGACTATAGGGTCGTCCCCACGACCCCGGGCCAATGTTGGCCAATCGCCGACATGTCCGACGACTATAGGGTCGTCCCCACGACCCCGGGACTAGGTTGGCTCGCCACCGTCATGTCTGACGACTATAGGGTCGTCCCCACGACCACGGGCCAAAGTTGGCCAGCCGCTGATATGTCCGACGACTATAGGGTCGTCCCCACGACCCGGGACTAGACTGGCCCGCCACCGACATGTCCGACGACTATAGAGTCGTCCCCACGACCCCGGGTCAATGTTGGCTCGCCGCCCACATGTCCGACGACTATAGGGTCGTCCCCACGACCCCTGGGCCAAAGTTGGACAGCCACCGACATTTCCGACGACTATAGGGTCGTCCCCACGACCACGGGCCAAAGTTGGCCAGCCGCCGACATGTCCGACGACTATAGGGTCGTCCCCACGACCCCGGACTACACTGGCCCGCCACCGTCATGTTCGACGACTATAGGGTCGTCACCACGACCCCCGGATTAGGTTGGCCGGCCGCCGAATTGTCCGACGACTATAGGGTCGTCCCCACGACCCCGGACCAAAGTTGGCCAGCCGCTGATATGTCCGACGACTATAGGGTCGTCCCCACGACCCGGGACTAGACTGGCCCGCCACCGACATGTCCGACGACTATAGAGTCGTCCCCACGACCCCGGGTCAATGTTGGCTCGCCGCCGACATGTCCGACGACTATAGGGTCGTCCCCACGACCCCTGGGCCAAAGTTGGACAGCCACCGACCTTTCCGACGACTATAGGGTCGTCCCCACGACCACGGGCCAAAGTTGGCCAGCCGCCGACATGTCCGACGACTATAGGGTCGTCCCCACGACCCGGGACTAGACTGGCCCGCCACCGTCATGTCCGACGACTATAGGGTCGTCCCCACGACCCCCGGACTAGGTTGGCCGGCCGCCGACTTGTCCGACGACTATAGGGTCGTCCCCACGACCGCCCCACTAGGTGGGCTCGCCGCCGACTTGTCCGACGACTATAGGGTCGTTCCCACGACCCCGGGCCAAAGTTGGCAAGCTGCCGACTTATCCGACGACTATAGGGTCGTCCCCACGACCCCGGGACTAGGTAGGCCCGCCGCCGACTTGTCCGACCACTATAGGGTCGTCCCCACGACCCCGGGACTAGATTGGCCCGCCACCGTTATGTCCGACGACTATAGGGTCGTCCCCACGACCACGGGCCAAAGTTGGCTAGCCGGCGACATGTCCGACGACTATAGGGTCATCCCCACGACCCCGGGACTAGGTTGGCCCGCCGGCGACTTGTCCGACGACTATAGGGTCGTCCCCACGACCCCGGGACTAGATTGGCCCGCCACCGTCATTTCCGACGACTATAGGGTCGTCCCCACGACCACGGGCCAATGTTGGCCAGCCGCCGACATGTCCGACGACTATAGGGTCGTCCCCACGACCCGGGACTAGACTGGCCCGCCACCGACATGTCCGACGACTATAGAGTCGTCACCACGACCCCGGGTCAATTTTGGCTCGCCGCCGACATGTCCGACGACTATAGGGTCGTCCCCACGACCCCTGGGCCAAAGTTGGACAGCCACCGACATTTCCGACGACTATAGGGTCGTCCCCACGACCACGGGCCAAAGTTGGCCAGCCGCCGACATGTCCGACGACTATAGGGTCGTCCCCACGACCCGGGACTAGACTGGCCCGCCACCGTCATGTCCGACGACTATAGTGTCGTCCCCACGACCCCCGGACTAGGTTGGCCGGCCGCCGACTTGTCCGACGACTATAGGGTCGTCCCCACGACCCCCCGAATAGGTGGGCTCGCCGCCGACATGTCCGACGACTATAGGGTCGTCCCCACGACCACGGGCCAAAGTTGGCCAGCCGCCGACATATCCGACGACTATAGGGTCGTCCCCACGACCACGGGCCAATGTTGGCCAGCCGCTGACTTGTCCGACGACTTAGGGTCGTCCCCAGGACCTCGGGACTAGATTGGCCCGCCACCGTCAAGGCCGACGACTAAAGGGTCGTCCCCACGACCCCGGGCCAAAGTTGGCAAGCCGCCGAAATGTCCGACGACTATAGGGTCGTCCCCACGACCCCGGGACTAGATTGGCCCGCCACCGTCAAGTCCGACGACTATAGGGTCGTCCCCACGACCTCGGGACTAGGTTGGCCAGCCGCCGACATGTCCGACCACTATAGGGTCGTCCCCACGACCCCGGGCCAAAGATGTCCAGCCGCCGTCTTCTCCGGCGACTATAGGGTCGTCGTCACGACCCCGGGTCCAGGTTGGCCAGCCGCCGACATTTCCGACGACTATAGAGTCGTCCCCACGACACCGGGACTAGGTTGGCCAGCCGCCAACATGTCCGACGACTATAGGGTCGTCCCCACGACCCCGGGCCAAAGATGTCCAGCCGCCGTCTTGTCCGACGACTATAGGGTCGTCCCCACGACCCCGAGTCCAGGTTGGCCAGCCGCCGACATTTCCGACGACTATAGAGTCGTCCCCACGACCCCGGGCCAAAGTTGGCCAGCCGCCGACATGTCCGACGACTATAGGGTCGTCCCCATGACCCCGAGACTAGATTGGCCCGCCACCGTCATGTCCGACGACAATAGGGTCGTCCCCACGACCCCGGGTCCAGGTTGGCCAGCCGCCGACATTTCCGACGTCTATAGAGTCGTCCCCACGACACCGGGCCAAAGTTGGCCAGCCGCCGACATGTCCGACGACTATAGGGTCGTCCCCACGACCCCGGGACTAGATTGGCCCGCCACCGTCATGTCCGACGATTATAGGGTCGTCCCCACGACCCCGGGACTAGATTGGCCCGCCACCGTCAAGTCCGACGACTATAGGGTCGTCCCCACGACCTCGGGACTAGGTTGGCCGGCCGCCGACATGTCCGACCACTATTGGGTCGTCCCCACGACACGGGGCCAAAGTTGGCCAGCCGCCGACATGTCCGACGACTATAGGGTCGTCCCCACGACCCCGGGACAAGGTTGGCCCGCCGCCGACTTGTCCGACGACTATAGGGTCGTACCCACGACGCCGGGACTAGGCTGACAAGCCGCCAACATGTCCGAAGACTATAGGGTCGTCCCTACGACCCCGGGACTAGATTGGCCCGCCACCGTCATGTCCAACGATTATAGGGTCGTCCCCACGACCCCGGGTCTAGGTTGGCCAGCCGCCGACATGTCCGACGACTATAGAGTCGTCCCCACGACCCCGGGTCTAGGTTGGCCAGCCGCCGACATGTCCGACGACTATAGAGTCGTCCCCACGACACCGGGCCAAAGTTGGACAGCCGCCGACATGTCCGACTACTATAGGGTCGTCCCCAGGACCTCGGGTCTAGATTGGCCCGCTACCGTCATGTCCGAAGACTATAGGGTCGTCCCCACGACCACGGGACTAGATTGGCCCGCCACCGCCATGTCCGACGACCATAGGGTCGTCCCCACGACCCCGGGTCTAGGTTGGCCAGCCGCCGACATGTCCGACGACAATCGGATCGTCCCCACGCCCACGCGCCAAAGTTGGCCAGCCGCCGACATGTCCGACGACTATTGGATCGTCCCCACGACCACGGGCCAAAGTTGGCCAGCCGCCGACATGTCCGACGACAATCGGATCGTCCCCACGACCACGCGCCAAAGTTGGCCAGCCGCCGACATGTCCGACGACTATAGGGTCGTCCCCACGACCCCGGGACTAGATTGGCCCGCCACCGTCATGTCCAACGACTATAGTGTCGTCCCCACAACCACGGGCCAAAGTTGGCCAGCCGCCGACATGTCCGACGACTATAGGGTCGTCCCCACGACCCCGAGACTAGATTGGCCCGCTACCGTCATGTCCGACGACAATAGGGTCGTCCCCACGACCCCGGGTCCAGGTTGGCCAGCCGCCGACATTTCCGACGACTATAGAGTCGTCCCCACGACACCGGGCCAAAGTTGGCCAGCCGCCGATATGTCCGACGACTATAGGGTCGTCCCCACAACCCCGGGACAAGGTTGGCCCGCCGCCGACATGTCCGACGAATATAGGGCCGTACCCACGACCCCGGGACTAGGCTGACAAGCCGCCAACATGTCCGACGACCATAGGGTCGTCCCCACGACCCCGGGCCAAAGTTGGTCAGCCGCCGAAATGTCCGACGACTATAGGGTAGTCCCCACGACCCCGGGCCAAAGATGTCCAGCCGCCGTCTTGTCCGACGCCTATAGGGTCGTCCCCACGACCCCGGGACTAGATTGGCCTGCCACCGTCATGTCCAACGAGTATAGGGTCGTCCCCACCACCACGGGCCAAAGTTGGCCAGCCGCCGACATGTCCGACGATTATTGGATCGTCCCCACGACCCCGGGCCAAAGTTGGCCAGCCGCCCACATGTCCGACGACTATGGGGTCGTCCCCACGACCCCGAGACTAGATTGGCCCGCTACCGTCATGTCCGACGACAATAGGGTCGTCTCCACGACCCCGGGTCCAGGTTGGCCAGGCGCCGACATTTACGACGACTATAGAGTCGCCCCACGACACCGGGCCAAAGTTGGCCAGCCGCCGATATGTCCGACGACTATAGGGTCGTACCCACGACCCCGGGACTAGGCTGACAAGCCGCCAACATGTCCGACGACTATAGGGTCGTCCCCACGACCCCGGGCCAAAGTTGGTCAGCCGCCGAAATGTCCGACGACTATAGGGTAGTCCCCACGACCCCGGGCCAAAGTTGGCAAGCCGCTGAAATGTCCGACGGCTTTAGGGTCGTCCCCACGACCCCGAGACTAGATTGGCCCGCTACCGTCATGTCCGACGACAATAGGGTCGTCCCCACGACCCCGGGTCCAGGTTGGCCAGGCGCCGACATTTACGACGACTATAGGGTCGTCCCCACGACCACGGGGCAAAGTTAGCCAGCCGCCGACATGTCCGACGACTATAGGGTCGTCCCCACGACCCCGGGACTAGATTGGCCCGCCAGCGACAAGTCCGACGACTATAGGGTCGTCCCCACGACCTCGGGACTAGGTTGGCCAGCCGCAGACATGTCCGACGACTATAGGGTCGTCCCCACGACCCCGGGCCAATGTTGGCCAATCGCCGACATGTCCGACGACTATAGGGTCGTCCCCACGACCCCGGGACTAGGTTGGCTCGCCACCGTCATGTCTGACGACAATAGGGTCGTCCCCACGACCACGGGTCAAAGTTGGCCAGCCGCCGACTTGTCCGACGACTATAGGGTCGTACCCACGACCCTGGGACTAGATTGGCCCGCCACCGTCATGTCCAACGACTATAGGGTCGTACCCACGACCCCGGGACTAGGCTGACAAGCCGCCAAAATGTCCGACGACTATAGAGTCGTCCCCACGACCACGGGCCAAAGTTGGCCAGCCGCCGACATGTCCGACGACTATTGGATCGTCCCCACGACCACGGGCCAAAGTTGGCCAGCCGCCGACATGTCCGACGACTATCGGATCGTCCCCACGACCACGGGCCAAAGTTGGCCAGCCGCCGACATGTCAGACGACTATTGGATCGTCCCCACGGCCACGGGCCAAAGTTGGCCCGCCGCCGACTTGTCCGGCAACTATAGGGTCGTCCCCACGACCACGGGACTAGATTGGCCCGCCACCGCCATGTCCGACGACAATAGGGTCGTCCCCACGACCCCGGGTCTAGGTTGGCCAGCCGCCGACATGTCCGACGACTATCGGATAGTCCCCACGACCACGGGCCAAAGTTGGCCAGCCGCCGACATGTCCGACGACTATTGGATCGTCCCCACGACCACGGGCCAAAGTTGGCCAGCCGCCGACATGTCCGACGACTATCGGATCGTCCCCACGACCACGGGCCAAAGTTGGCCAGCCGCCGACATGTCAGACGACTATTGGATCGTCTCCGCGGCCACGGGCCAAAGTTGGCCCGCCACCGTCATGTCCGACGAATACAGGGTCGTCCCCACGACCCCGGGACAAGCTTGGCCCGCCGCCGACTTGTCCGACGACTATAGGGTCGTCCCCACGACCCCGGGACTAGATTGGCCCGCCACCGTCATGTCCGACGACAATAGGGTCGTCCCCACGACCCCGGGTCTACGTTGGCCAGCTGCCGACATGTCCGACGACTATAGAGTCGTCCCCACGACACCGCGCCAAATTTGGACAGCCGCCGACATGTCCGACTACTATAGGGTCGTCCCCACGACCCCGGGCCAAAGTTGGCAAGCCGCCGAAATGTCCGACGACTATAGGGTCGTCCCCACGACCCCGGGTCTAGGTTGGCCAGCCGCCGACATGTCCGACGACTATAGGGTCGTCCCGACGACCCCGGGCCAATGTTGGCCAATCGCCAACATGTCCGACGACTATAGGGTCGTCCCTACGACCCCGGGACTAGATTGGCCCGCCACCGTCATGTCCAACGATTATAGGGTCGTCCCCACGACCCCGGGACTAGATTGGCCCGCCACCGTCATGTCCGACGAATATAGGGTCGTCCCCACGACCCCGGGACAAGCTTGGCCCGCCGCCGACTTGTCCGACGACTATAGGGTCGTCCCCACGACCCCGGGACTAGATTGGCCCGCCACCGTCATGTCCAACGACAATAGGGTCGTCCCCACGACCCCGGGTCTAGGTTGGCCAGCTGCCGACATGTCCGACGACTATAGGGTCGTCCCCACGACCCCGGGCCAAAGATGTCCAGCCGCCTTCTTGTCCGACGCCTATAGGGTCGTCCCCACGACCCCGGGACTAGATTGGCCCGCCACCGTCATGTCCAAAGACTATAGGGTCGTCTCCACCACCACGGGCCAAAGTTGGCCAGCCGCCGACATGTCCGACGATTATTGGATCGTCCCCACGACCCCGGGCCAAAGTTGGCCAGCCGCCGACATGTCCGACGACTATAGGGTCGTCCCCACGACCCCGAGACTAGATTGGCCCGCTACCGTCATGTCCGACGACAATAGGGTCGTCCCACGACCCCGGGCCAAAGTTGGCAAGCCGCCGAAATGTCCGACGACTGTAGGGTCGTCTCCACGACCCCGGGACTACATTGGCCCGCCACCGTCAAGTCCGACGACTATAGGGTCGTCCCCAGGACCTCGGGACTAGATTGGCCCGCCACCGTCAAGTCCGACGACTAAAGGGTCGTCCCCACGACCCCGGGCCAAAGTTGGCAAGCCGCCGAAATGTCCGACGACTATAGGGTCGTCCCCACGACCCCGGGACTAGATTGGCCTGCCACCGTCAAGTCCGACGACTATAGGGTCGTCCCCACGACCTCGGGACTAGGTTGGCCAGCCGCCGACATGTCCGACCACTATAGGGTCGTCCCCACGACCCCGGGCCAAAGATGTCCAGCCGCCGTCTTCTCCGGCGACTATAGGGTCGTCGTCACGACCCCGGGTCCAGGTTGGCCAGCCGCCGACATTTCCGACGACTATAGAGTCGTCCCCACGACACCGGGCCAAAGTTGGCCAGCCGCCGACATGTCCAACGACTGTAGGGTCGTCCCCACGACCCCGGGTCCTGGTTGGCCAGCCGCCGACATTTCCGACGACTATAGAGTCGTCCCCACGACACCGGGCCAAAGTTGGCCAGCCGCCGACATGTCCGACGACTATAGGGTCGTCCCCACGACCCCGGGACAAGGTTGGCCCGCCGCCGACATGTCCGACGAATATAGGGCCGTACCCACGACCCCGGGACTAGGCTGACAAGCCGCCAACATGTCCGACGACTATAGGGTCGTCCCCACGACCCCGGGCCAAAGTTGGTCAGCCGCCGAAATGTCCGACGACTATAGGGTAGTCCCCACGACCCCGGGCCAAAGTTGGCCAGCCGCCGACATGTCCGACGACTATAGGGTCGTCCCCACGACCCCGGGACTGGATTGGCCCGCCACCGTCATGTCCGACGACAAGAGGGTCGTCCCCACGACCCCGGGTCTAGGTTGGCCAGCTGCCGACATGTCCGACGACTATAGGGTCGTCCCCACGACCCCGGGCCAAAGATGTCCAGCCGCCTTCTTGTCCGACGCCTATAGGGTCGTCCCCACGACCCCGAGACTAGATTGGCCCGCTACCGTCATGTCCGACGACAATAGGGTCGTTCCCACGACCCCGGGTCCAGGTTGGCCAGCCGCCGACATTTCCGACGACTATAGAGTCGTCCCCACGACACTGGGCCAAAGTTGGCCAGCCGCCGACATGTCCGACGACTATAGGGTCGTCCCCACGACCCCGGGACAAGGTTAGCCCGCCGCCGACATGTCCGACGAATATAGGGCCGTACCCACGACCCCGGGACTAGGCTGACAAGCCGCCAACATGTCCGACGACTATAGGGTCGTCCCCACGACCCCGGGCCAAAGTTGGCAAGCCGCTGAAATGTCCGACGACTTTAGGGTTGTCCCCACGACCCCGGGACTACATTGGCCCGCCACCGTCAAGTCCGACGACTATAGGGTCGTCCCCAGGACCTCGGGACTAGATTGGCCCGCCACCGTCAAGGCCGACGACTAAAGGGTCGTCCCCACGACCCCGGGCCAAAGTTGGCAAGCCGCCGAAATGTCCGACGACTATAGGGTCGTCCCCACGACCCCGGGACTAGATTGGCCCGCCACCGTCAAGTCCGACGACTATAGGGTCGTCCCCACGACCTCGGGACTAGGTTGGCCAGCCGCCGACATGTCCGACCACTATAGGGTCGTCCCCACGACCCCGGGCCAAAGATGTCCAGCCGCCGTCTTCTCCGGCGACTATAGGGTCGTCGTCACGACCCCGGGTCCAGGTTGGCCAGCCGCCGACATTTCCGACGACTATAGAGTCGTCCCCACGACACCGGGACTAGGTTGGCCAGCCGCCAACATGTCCGACGACTATAGGGTCGTCCCCACGACCCCGGGCCAAAGATGTCCAGCCGCCGTCTTGTCCGACGACTATAGGGTCGTCCCCACGACCCCGAGTCCAGGTTGGCCAGCCGCCGACATTTCCGACGACTATAGAGTCGTCCCCACGACCCCGGGCCAAAGTTGGCCAGCCGCCGACATGTCCGACGACTATAGGGTCGTCCCCATGACCCCGAGACTAGATTGGCCCGCCACCGTCATGTCCGACGACAATAGGGTCGTCCCCACGACCCCGGGTCCAGGTTGGCCAGCCGCCGACATTTCCGACGTCTATAGAGTCGTCCCCACGACACCGGGCCAAAGTTGGCCAGCCGCCGACATGTCCGACGACTATAGGGTCGTCCCCACGACCCCGGGACTAGATTGGCCCGCCACCGTCATGTCCGACGATTATAGGGTCGTCCCCACGACCCCGGGACTAGATTGGCCCGCCACCGTCAAGTCCGACGACTATAGGGTCGTCCCCACGACCTCGGGACTAGGTTGGCCGGCCGCCGACATGTCCGACCACTATTGGGTCGTCCCCACGACACGGGGCCAAAGTTGGCCAGCCGCCGACATGTCCGACGACTATAGGGTCGTCCCCACGACCCCGGGACAAGGTTGGCCCGCCGCCGACTTGTCCGACGACTATAGGGTCGTACCCACGACGCCGGGACTAGGCTGACAAGCCGCCAACATGTCCGAAGACTATAGGGTCGTCCCTACGACCCCGGGACTAGATTGGCCCGCCACCGTCATGTCCAACGATTATAGGGTCGTCCCCACGACCCCGGGTCTAGGTTGGCCAGCCGCCGACATGTCCGACGACTATAGAGTCGTCCCCACGACCCCGGGTCTAGGTTGGCCAGCCGCCGACATGTCCGACGACTATAGAGTCGTCCCCACGACACCGGGCCAAAGTTGGACAGCCGCCGACATGTCCGACTACTATAGGGTCGTCCCCAGGACCTCGGGTCTAGATTGGCCCGCTACCGTCATGTCCGAAGACTATAGGGTCGTCCCCACGACCACGGGACTAGATTGGCCCGCCACCGCCATGTCCGACGACCATAGGGTCGTCCCCACGACCCCGGGTCTAGGTTGGCCAGCCGCCGACATGTCCGACGACAATCGGATCGTCCCCACGCCCACGCGCCAAAGTTGGCCAGCCGCCGACATGTCCGACGACTATTGGATCGTCCCCACGACCACGGGCCAAAGTTGGCCAGCCGCCGACATGTCCGACGACAATCGGATCGTCCCCACGACCACGCGCCAAAGTTGGCCAGCCGCCGACATGTCCGACGACTATAGGGTCGTCCCCACGACCCCGGGACTAGATTGGCCCGCCACCGTCATGTCCAACGACTATAGTGTCGTCCCCACAACCACGGGCCAAAGTTGGCCAGCCGCCGACATGTCCGACGACTATAGGGTCGTCCCCACGACCCCGAGACTAGATTGGCCCGCTACCGTCATGTCCGACGACAATAGGGTCGTCCCCACGACCCCGGGTCCAGGTTGGCCAGCCGCCGACATTTCCGACGACTATAGAGTCGTCCCCACGACACCGGGCCAAAGTTGGCCAGCCGCCGATATGTCCGACGACTATAGGGTCGTCCCCACAACCCCGGGACAAGGTTGGCCCGCCGCCGACATGTCCGACGAATATAGGGCCGTACCCACGACCCCGGGACTAGGCTGACAAGCCGCCAACATGTCCGACGACCATAGGGTCGTCCCCACGACCCCGGGCCAAAGTTGGTCAGCCGCCGAAATGTCCGACGACTATAGGGTAGTCCCCACGACCCCGGGCCAAAGATGTCCAGCCGCCGTCTTCTCCGGCGACTATAGGGTCGTCGTCACGACCCCGGGTCCAGGTTGGCCAGCCGCCGACATTTCCGACGACTATAGAGTCGTCCCCACGACACCGGGCCAAAGTTGGCCAGCCGCCGACATGTCCAACGACTGTAGGGTCGTCCCCACGACCCCGGGTCCTGGTTGGCCAGCCGCCGACATTTCCGACGACTATAGAGTCGTCCCCACGACACCGGGCCAAAGTTGGCCAGCCGCCGACATGTCCGACGACTATAGGGTCGTCCCCACGACCCCGGGACAAGGTTGGCCCGCCGCCGACATGTCCGACGAATATAGGGCCGTACCCACGACCCCGGGACTAGGCTGACAAGCCGCCAACATGTCCGACGACTATAGGGTCGTCCCCACGACCCCGGGCCAAAGTTGGTCAGCCGCCGAAATGTCCGACGACTATAGGGTAGTCCCCACGACCCCGGGCCAAAGTTGGCCAGCCGCCGACATGTCCGACGACTATAGGGTCGTCCCCACGACCCCGGGACTGGATTGGCCCGCCACCGTCATGTCCGACGACAAGAGGGTCGTCCCCACGACCCCGGGTCTAGGTTGGCCAGCTGCCGACATGTCCGACGACTATAGGGTCGTCCCCACGACCCCGGGCCAAAGATGTCCAGCCGCCTTCTTGTCCGACGCCTATAGGGTCGTCCCCACGACCCCGAGACTAGATTGGCCCGCTACCGTCATGTCCGACGACAATAGGGTCGTTCCCACGACCCCGGGTCCAGGTTGGCCAGCCGCCGACATTTCCGACGACTATAGAGTCGTCCCCACGACACTGGGCCAAAGTTGGCCAGCCGCCGACATGTCCGACGACTATAGGGTCGTCCCCACGACCCCGGGACAAGGTTAGCCCGCCGCCGACATGTCCGACGAATATAGGGCCGTACCCACGACCCCGGGACTAGGCTGACAAGCCGCCAACATGTCCGACGACTATAGGGTCGTCCCCACGACCCCGGGCCAAAGTTGGCAAGCCGCTGAAATGTCCGACGACTTTAGGGTTGTCCCCACGACCCCGGGACTACATTGGCCCGCCACCGTCAAGTCCGACGACTATAGGGTCGTCCCCAGGACCTCGGGACTAGATTGGCCCGCCACCGTCAAGGCCGACGACTAAAGGGTCGTCCCCACGACCCCGGGCCAAAGTTGGCAAGCCGCCGAAATGTCCGACGACTATAGGGTCGTCCCCACGACCCCGGGACTAGATTGGCCCGCCACCGTCAAGTCCGACGACTATAGGGTCGTCCCCACGACCTCGGGACTAGGTTGGCCAGCCGCCGACATGTCCGACCACTATAGGGTCGTCCCCACGACCCCGGGCCAAAGATGTCCAGCCGCCGTCTTCTCCGGCGACTATAGGGTCGTCGTCACGACCCCGGGTCCAGGTTGGCCAGCCGCCGACATTTCCGACGACTATAGAGTCGTCCCCACGACACCGGGACTAGGTTGGCCAGCCGCCAACATGTCCGACGACTATAGGGTCGTCCCCACGACCCCGGGCCAAAGATGTCCAGCCGCCGTCTTGTCCGACGACTATAGGGTCGTCCCCACGACCCCGAGTCCAGGTTGGCCAGCCGCCGACATTTCCGACGACTATAGAGTCGTCCCCACGACCCCGGGCCAAAGTTGGCCAGCCGCCGACATGTCCGACGACTATAGGGTCGTCCCCATGACCCCGAGACTAGATTGGCCCGCCACCGTCATGTCCGACGACAATAGGGTCGTCCCCACGACCCCGGGTCCAGGTTGGCCAGCCGCCGACATTTCCGACGTCTATAGAGTCGTCCCCACGACACCGGGCCAAAGTTGGCCAGCCGCCGACATGTCCGACGACTATAGGGTCGTCCCCACGACCCCGGGACTAGATTGGCCCGCCACCGTCATGTCCGACGATTATAGGGTCGTCCCCACGACCCCGGGACTAGATTGGCCCGCCACCGTCAAGTCCGACGACTATAGGGTCGTCCCCACGACCTCGGGACTAGGTTGGCCGGCCGCCGACATGTCCGACCACTATTGGGTCGTCCCCACGACACGGGGCCAAAGTTGGCCAGCCGCCGACATGTCCGACGACTATAGGGTCGTCCCCACGACCCCGGGACAAGGTTGGCCCGCCGCCGACTTGTCCGACGACTATAGGGTCGTACCCACGACGCCGGGACTAGGCTGACAAGCCGCCAACATGTCCGAAGACTATAGGGTCGTCCCTACGACCCCGGGACTAGATTGGCCCGCCACCGTCATGTCCAACGATTATAGGGTCGTCCCCACGACCCCGGGTCTAGGTTGGCCAGCCGCCGACATGTCCGACGACTATAGAGTCGTCCCCACGACCCCGGGTCTAGGTTGGCCAGCCGCCGACATGTCCGACGACTATAGAGTCGTCCCCACGACACCGGGCCAAAGTTGGACAGCCGCCGACATGTCCGACTACTATAGGGTCGTCCCCAGGACCTCGGGTCTAGATTGGCCCGCTACCGTCATGTCCGAAGACTATAGGGTCGTCCCCACGACCACGGGACTAGATTGGCCCGCCACCGCCATGTCCGACGACCATAGGGTCGTCCCCACGACCCCGGGTCTAGGTTGGCCAGCCGCCGACATGTCCGACGACAATCGGATCGTCCCCACGCCCACGCGCCAAAGTTGGCCAGCCGCCGACATGTCCGACGACTATTGGATCGTCCCCACGACCACGGGCCAAAGTTGGCCAGCCGCCGACATGTCCGACGACAATCGGATCGTCCCCACGACCACGCGCCAAAGTTGGCCAGCCGCCGACATGTCCGACGACTATAGGGTCGTCCCCACGACCCCGGGACTAGATTGGCCCGCCACCGTCATGTCCAACGACTATAGTGTCGTCCCCACAACCACGGGCCAAAGTTGGCCAGCCGCCGACATGTCCGACGACTATAGGGTCGTCCCCACGACCCCGAGACTAGATTGGCCCGCTACCGTCATGTCCGACGACAATAGGGTCGTCCCCACGACCCCGGGTCCAGGTTGGCCAGCCGCCGACATTTCCGACGACTATAGAGTCGTCCCCACGACACCGGGCCAAAGTTGGCCAGCCGCCGATATGTCCGACGACTATAGGGTCGTCCCCACAACCCCGGGACAAGGTTGGCCCGCCGCCGACATGTCCGACGAATATAGGGCCGTACCCACGACCCCGGGACTAGGCTGACAAGCCGCCAACATGTCCGACGACCATAGGGTCGTCCCCACGACCCCGGGCCAAAGTTGGTCAGCCGCCGAAATGTCCGACGACTATAGGGTAGTCCCCACGACCCCGGGCCAAAGATGTCCAGCCGCCGTCTTGTCCGACGCCTATAGGGTCGTCCCCACGACCCCGGGACTAGATTGGCCTGCCACCGTCATGTCCAACGAGTATAGGGTCGTCCCCACCACCACGGGCCAAAGTTGGCCAGCCGCCGACATGTCCGACGATTATTGGATCGTCCCCACGACCCCGGGCCAAAGTTGGCCAGCCGCCCACATGTCCGACGACTATGGGGTCGTCCCCACGACCCCGAGACTAGATTGGCCCGCTACCGTCATGTCCGACGACAATAGGGTCGTCTCCACGACCCCGGGTCCAGGTTGGCCAGGCGCCGACATTTACGACGACTATAGAGTCGCCCCACGACACCGGGCCAAAGTTGGCCAGCCGCCGATATGTCCGACGACTATAGGGTCGTACCCACGACCCCGGGACTAGGCTGACAAGCCGCCAACATGTCCGACGACTATAGGGTCGTCCCCACGACCCCGGGCCAAAGTTGGTCAGCCGCCGAAATGTCCGACGACTATAGGGTAGTCCCCACGACCCCGGGCCAAAGTTGGCAAGCCGCTGAAATGTCCGACGGCTTTAGGGTCGTCCCCACGACCCCGAGACTAGATTGGCCCGCTACCGTCATGTCCGACGACAATAGGGTCGTCCCCACGACCCCGGGTCCAGGTTGGCCAGGCGCCGACATTTACGACGACTATAGAGTCGCCCCACGACACCGGGCCAAAGTTGGCCAGCCGCCGATATGTCCGACGACTATAGGGTCGTACCCACGACCCCGGGACTAGGCTGACAAGCCGCCAACATGTCCGACGACTATAGGGTCGTCCCCACGACCCCGGGCCAAAGTTGATCAGCCGCCGAAATGTCCGACGACTATAGGGTAGTCCCCACGACCCCGGGCCAAAGTTGGCAAGCCGCTGAAATGTCCGACGGCTTTAGGGTTGTCCCCACGACCCCGGGACAACATTGGCCCGCCACCGTCAAGTCCGACGACTATAGGGTCGTCCCCACGACCACGGGCCAAAGTTAGCCAGCCGCCAACATGTCCGAAGACTATAGGGTCGTCCCTACGACCCCGGGACTAGATTGGCCCGCCACCGTCATGTCCAACGATTATAGGGTCGTCCCCACGACCCCGGGTCTAGGTTGGCCAGCCGCCGACATGTCCGACGACTATAGAGTCGTCCCCACGACCCCGGGTCTAGGTTGGCCAGCCGCCGACATGTCCGACGACTATAGAGTCGTCCCCACGACACCGGGCCAAAGTTGGACAGCCGCCGACATGACCGACTACTATAGGGTCGTCCCCAGGACCTCGGGTCTAGATTGGCCCGCTACCGTCATGTCCGACGACTATAGGGTCGTCCCCACGACCCCGGGCCAAAGTTGGCCAGCCGCCGACATGTCCGACGACTATAGGGTCGTCCCCACGACCCCGGGACTAGGCTGACAAGCCGCCAACATGTCCGACGACTATAGGGTCGTCCCCACGACCCCGGGCCTAAGATGTCCAGCCGCCGTCTTGTCCGACGACTATAGGGTCGTCCCCACGACCCCGGGACTAGATTGGCCCCCCACCGTCATGTCCAACGACTATAGGGTCGTCCCCACAACCACGGGCGAAAGTTGGCCAGCCGCCGACATGTCCGACGACTATAGGGTCGTCCCCACGACCCCGGGCCAAAGTTGGCCAGCTGCCGACATGTCCGACGACTATAGGGTCGTCCCCACGACCCCGGGACAAGGTTGGCCCGCCGCCGACTTGTCCGACGACTATAGGGTCGTACCCACCACCCCGGGACTAGGCTGTCAAGCCGCCAACATGTCCGACGACTATAGGGTCGTCCCCACGACCCCGGGCCAAAGATGTCCAGCCGCCGTCTTGTCCGACGACTATAGGGTCGTCCCCACGACCCCGAGTCCAGGTTGGCCAGCCGCCGACATTTCCGACGACTATAGAGTCGTCCCCACGACCCCGGGCCAAAGTTGGCCAGCCGCCGACATGTCCGACGACTATAGGGTCGTCCCCATGACCCCGAGACTAGATTGGCCCGCCACCGTCATGTCCGACGACAATAGGGTCGTCCCCACGACCCCGGGACAAGCTTGGCCCGCCGCCGAATTGTTCGACGACTATAGGGTCGTCCCCACGACCCCGGGACTAGATTGGCCCGCCACCGTCATGTCCGACGATTATAGGGTCGTCCCCACGACCCCGGGACAAGCTTGGCCCGCCGCCGAATTTTTCGACGACTATAGGGTCGTCCCCACGACCCCGGGACTAGATTGGCCCGCCACCGTCATGTCCGACGACAATAGGGTCGTCCCCACGACCCCGGGTCTAGGTTGGCCAGCCGCCGACTTGTCCGACGACTATAGGGTCGTCCCCACGACCCCGGGACATGGTTGGCCCGCCGCCGACATGTCCGACGAATATAGGGCCGTACCCACGACCCCGGGCCAAAGTTGGCCAGCTGCCGACATGTCCGACGACTATAGGGTCGTCCCCACGACCCCGGGACAAGCTTGGCCCGCCGCCGAATTGTTCGACGACTATAGGGTCGTCCCCACGACCCCGGGACTAGATTGGCCCGCCACCGTCATGTCCGACGATTATAGGGTCGTCCCCACGACCCCGGGACAAGCTTGGCCCGCCGCCGAATTTTTCGACGACTATAGGGTCGTCCCCACGACCCCGGGACTAGATTGGCCCGCCACCGTCATGTCCGACGATTATAGGGTCGTCCCCACGACCCCGGGACAAGCTTGGCCCGCCGCCGAATTTTTCGACGACTATAGGGTCGTCCCCACGACCCCGGGACTAGATTGGCCCGCCACCGTCATGTCCGACGACAATAGGGTCGTCCCCACGACCCCGGGTCTAGGTTGGCCAGCCGCCGACTTGTCCGACGACTATAGGGTCGTCCCCACGACCCCGGGCCAAAGTTGGTCAGCCGCCGAAATGTCCGACGACTATAGGGTCGTCCCCACGACCCCGGGACTAGGCTGACAAGCCGCCAACATGTCCGACGACTATAGGGTCGTCCCCACGACCCCGGGCCTAAGATGTCCAGCCGCCGTCTTGTCCGACGACTATAGGGTCGTCCCCACGACCCCGGGACTAGATTGGCCCCCCACCGTCATGTCCAACGACTATAGGGTCGTCCCCACAACCACGGGCGAAAGTTGGCCAGCCGCCGACATGTCCGACGACTATAGGGTCGTCCCCACGACCCCGGGCCAAAGTTGGCCAGCTGCCGACATGTCCGACGACTATAGGGTCGTCCCCACGACCCCGGGACAAGCTTGGCCCGCCGCCGAATTGTTCGACGACTATAGGGTCGTCCCCACGACCCCGGGACTAGATTGGCCCGCCACCGTCATGTCCGACGATTATAGGGTCGTCCCCACGACCCCGGGACAAGCTTGGCCCGCCGCCGAATTTTTCGACGACTATAGGGTCGTCCCCACGACCCCGGGACTAGATTGGCCCGCCACCGTCATGTCCGACGATTATAGGGTCGTCCCCACGACCCCGGGACAAGCTTGGCCCGCCGCCGAATTTTTCGACGACTATAGGGTCGTCCCCACGACCCCGGGACTAGATTGGCCCGCCACCGTCATGTCCGACGACAATAGGGTCGTCCCCACGACCCCGGGTCTAGGTTGGCCAGCCGCCGACTTGTCCGACGACTATAGGGTCGTCCCCACGACCCCGGGCCAAAGTTGGTCAGCCGCCGAAATGTCCGACGACTATAGGGTCGTCCCCACGACCCCGGGCCAAAGTTGGCAAGCCGCTGAAATGTCCGACGACTTTAGGGTTGTCCCCACGACCCCGGGACTACATTGGCCCGCCACCGTCAAGTCCGACGACTATAGGGTCGTCCCCAGGACCTCGGGACTAGATTTGCCCGCCACCGTCAAGTCCGTCGACTATAGGGTCGTCCCCACGACCCCGGGCCAAAGTTGGCAAGCCGCCGAAATGTCCGACGACTGTAGGGTCGTCCCCACGACCCCGGGACTAGATTGGCCCGCCACCGTCAAGTCCGACGACTATAGGGTCGTCCCCACGACCTCGGGACTAGGTTGGCCGGCCGCCGACATGTCCGACCACTATTGCGTCGTCCCCACGACACCGGGCCAAAGTTGGCCAGCCGCCGACATGTCCGACGACTATAGGGTCGTCCCCACGACCCCGGGGCAAGGTTGGCCCGCCGCCGACTTGTCCGACGACTATAGGGTCGTACCCACGACCCCGGGACTAGGCTGACAAGCCGCCAACATGTCCGAAGACTATAGGGTCGTCCCTACGACCCCGGGACTAGATTGGCCCGCCACCGTCATGTCCAACGATTATAGGGTCGTCCCCACGACCCCGGGTCTAGGTTGGCCAGCCCCCGACATGTCCGACGACTAAAGGGTCGTCCCCACGACCCCGGGCCAAAGTTGGCAAGCCGCCGAAATGTCCGACGACTATAGGGTCGTCCCCACGACCCCGGGACTAGATTGGCCCGCCACCGTCAAGTCCGACGACTATAGGGTCGTCCCCACGACCTCGGGACTAGGTTGGCCAGCCGCCGACATGTCCGACCACTATAGGGTCGTCCCCAGGACCTCGGGTCTAGATTGGCCCGCTACCGTCATGTCCGAAGACTATAGGGTTGTCCCCACGACCACGGGACTAGATTGGCCCGCCACCGCCATGTCCGACGACAATAGGGTCGTCCCCACGACCCCGGGTCTAGGGTGGCCAGCCGCCGACATGTCCGACGACAATCGGATCGTCCCCACGCCCACGCGCCAAAGTTGGCCAGCCGCCGACATGTCCGACGACTATACGGTCGTCCCCACGACCCCGGGACTAGATTGGCCCGCCACCGTCATGTCCAACGACTATAGGGTCGTCCCCACGACACTGGGCCAAAGTTGGCCAGCCGCCGACATGTCCGACGACTATAGGGTCGTCCCCACGACCCCGGGACAAGGTTAGCCCGCCGCCGACATGTCCGACGAATATAGGGCCGTACCCACGAACCCGGGACTAGGCTGACAAGCCGCCAACATGTCCGACGACTATAGGGTCGTCCCCACGACCCCGGGCCAAAGTTGGCAAGCCGCTGAAATGTCCGACGACTTTAGGGTTGTCCCCACGACCCCGGGACTACATTGGCCCGCCACCGTCAAGTCCGACGACTATAGGGTCGTCCCCAGGACCTCGGGACTAGATTGGCCCGCCACCGTCAAGTCCGACGACTAAAGGGTCGTCCCCACGACCCCGGGCCAAAGTTGGCAAGCCGCCGAAATGTCCGACGACTATAGGGTCGTCCCCACGACCCCGGGACTAGATTGGCCCGCCACCGTCAAGTCCGACGACTATAGGGTCGTCCCCACGACCTCGGGACTAGGTTGGCCAGCCGCCGACATGTCCGACCACTATAGGGTCGTCCCCACGACCCCGGGCCAAAGATGTCCAGCCGCCGTCTTCTCCGGCGACTATAGGGTCGTCGTCACGACCCCGGGTCCAAGTTGGCCAGCCGCCGACATTTCCGACGACTATAGAGTCGTCCCCACGACACCGGGACTAGGTTGGCCAGCCGCCAACATGTCCGACGACTATAGGGTCGTCCCCACGACCCCGGGCCAAAGATGTCCAGCCGCCGTCTTGTCCGACGACTATAGGGTCGTCCCCACGACCCCGGGTCCAGGTTGGCCAGCCGCCGACATTTCCGACGTCTATAGAGTCGTCCCCACGACACCGGGCCAAAGTTGGCCAGCCGCCGACATGTCCGACGACTATAAGGTCGTCCCCACGACCCCGGGACTAGATTGGCCCGCCACCGTCATGTCCGACGATTATAGGGTCGTCCCCACGACCCCGGGACAAGCTTGGCCCGCCGCCGAATTGTTCGACGACTATAGGGTCGTCCCCACGACCCCGGGACTAGATTGGCCCGCCACCGTCATGTCCGACGACAATAGGGTCGTCCCCATGACCCCGGGTCTAGGTTGGCCAGCCGCCGACTTGTCCGACGACTATAGGGTCGTCCCCAGGACCTCGGGACTAGATTGGCCCGCCACCGGCAAGTCCGACGACTATAGGGTCGTCCCCACGACCCCGGGACTAGATTGGCCCGCCACCGTCAAGTCCGACGACTATAGGGTCGTCCCCACGACCTCGGGACTAGGTTGGCCGGCCGCCGACATGTCCGACCACTATTGGGTCGTCCCCACGACACGGGGCCAAAGTTGGCCAGCCGCTGAAATGTCCGACGACTATAGGGTCGTCCCCACGACCCCGGGACTAGATTGGCCCGCCACCGTCATGTCCGACGACTATAGGGTCGTCCCCAGGACCTCGGGACTAGGCTGACAAGCCGCCAACATGTCCGACGACCATAGGGTCGTCCCCACGACCCCGGGCCAAAGTTGGTCAGCCGCCGAAATGTCCGACGACTATAGGGTAGTCCCCACGACCCCGGGCCAAAGATGTCCAGCCGCCGTCTTGTCCGACGCCTATAGGGTCGTCCCCACGACCCCGGGACTAGATTGGCCTGCCACCGTCATGTCCAACGAGTATAGGGTCGTCCCCACCACCACGGGCCAAAGTTGGCCAGCCGCCGACATGTCCGACGACTATAGAGTCGTCCCCACGACCCCGGGTCTAGGTTGGCCAGCCGCCGACATGTCCGACGACTATAGGGTCGTCCCCAGGACCTCGGGACTAGATTGGCCCGCCACCGTCAAGTCCGACGACTATAGGGTCGTCCCCACGACCCCGGGACTAGATTGGCCCGCCACCGTCAAGTCCGACGACTATAGGGTCGTCCCCACGACCTCGGGACTAGGTTGGCCGGCCGCCGACATGTCCGACCACTATTGGGTCGTCCCCACGACACGGGGCCAAAGTTGGCCAGCCGCCGACATATCCGACGACTATAGGGTCGTCCCCACGACCCCGGGCCAAAGTTGGCCAGCCGCCGACATGTCCGACGACTATAGGGTCGTCCCCACGACCCCGGGCCAAAGTTGGCCAGCCGCCGACATGTCCGACGACTATAGGGTCGTCCCCACGACCACGGGCCAAAGTTGGCCAGCCGCCGACTTGTCCGACGACTATAGGGTCGTCCCCATGACCCGGGACTAGACTGGCCCGCCACCGTCATGTCCGACGACTATAGGGTCGTTCCCACGACCACGGGCCAAAGTTGGCCAGCCGCCGACATATCCGACGACTATAGGGTCGTCCCCACGACCCCGGGCCAAAGTTGGCCAGCCGCCGACATGTCCGACGACTATAGGGTCGACCCCACGACCCCGGGGCTAGATTGGCCAGCCGCCGACATGTCCGACGACTATAGGGTCGTCCCCACGACCCCGGGCCAAAGTTGGCAAGCCGCCGACATGTCCGACGACTATAGGGTCGTTCCTACGACCCCGGGACTAGATTGGCCCGCCACCGTCATGTCCAACGACTATAGGGTCGTCCCCACAACCCCGGGACTAGGTTGACAAGCCGCCAACATGTCCGACGACGGCCAAAGTTGGCAAGCCGCCGAAACGTCCGACCACTATAGGGTCGGCCCCACGACCCCGGGACTAGATTGGCCCGCCACCGTCATGTCCGACGACTATGGGGTCGTCCCCAAGACCACGGGCCAAAGTTGGCCAGCCGCCGACTTGTCCGACGACTATAGGGTCGTCCCCATGACCCGGGACTAGACTGGCCCGCCACCGTCATGTCCGACGAATATATGGTCGTCCCCACGACCACGGGCCAATGTAGGCCAGCCGCTGACTTGTCCGGCGACTATAGGGTCGTCCCCACGACCCCGGGACTAGGTAGGCCCGCCGCCGACTTGTCTGACGACTATAGGGTCGTCCCCACGACCCCGGGACTAGATTGGCCCGCCACCGTTATGTCCGACGACTATAGGGTCGTCCCCACGACCACGGGCCAAAGTTGGCCAGCCGCCGACATGTCCGACGACTATAGGGTCGTCCCCACGACCCGGGACTAGACTGGCCCGCCACCGTCATGTCCGACGACTATAGGGTCGTCCCCACGACCCCCGGACTAGGTTGGCCGGCCGCCGACTTATCCGACGACTATAGGGTCGTCCCCACGACCCCCGGACTAGGTGGGCTCGCCGCCGACTTGTCCGACGACTATAGGGTCGTTCCCACGACCCCGGGCCAAAGTTGACAAGCTGCCGACTTATCCGACGACTATAGGGTCGTCCCCACGACCCCGGGACTAGGTAGGCCCGCCGCCGACTTGTCCGACGACTATAGGGTCGTCCCCACGACCCCGGGACTAGATTGGCCCGCCACCGTTATGTCCGACGACTATAGGGTCGTCCCCACGACCACGGGCCAAAGTTGGCCAGCCGGCGACATGTCCGACGACTATAGGGTCGTCCCTACGACCCCGGGACTAGGTTGGCTCGCCACCGACATGTCCGACGACTATAGGGTCGTCCCCACGACCCTGGACTAGACTGGCCCGCCACCGTCAAGTCCGACGACTATAGGTTCGTCCCCACGACCACGGGCCAAAGTTGGCCAGCCGCCGACTTGTCCGACGACTATAGGGTCGTCCCCACGACCCCGGGCCAAAGTTGGCAAGCCGCCGTTATGTCCGACGACTATAGGGTCGTCCCCACGACCACGGGCCAAAGTTGGCCAGCCGGCGACATGTCCGACGACTATAGGGTCGTCCCTACGACCCCGGGACTAGGTTGGCTCGCCACCGACATGTCCGACGACTATAGGGTCGTCCCCACGACCCTGGACTAGACTGGCCCGCCACCGTCAAGTCCGACGACTATAGGGTCGTCCCCACGACCACGGGCCAAAGTTGGCCAGCCGCCGACTTGTCCGACGACTATAGGGTCGTCCCCATGACCCGGGACTAGACTGGCCCGCCACCGTCATGTCCGACGACTATAGGGTCGTCCCCACGACCACGGGCCAAAGTTGGCCAGCCGCCGACATATCCGACGACTATAGGGTCGTCCCCACGACCCCGGGCCAAAGTTGGCCAGCCGCCGACATGTCCGACGACTATAGGGTCGTCCCCACGACCCCGGGCCAAAGTTGGCCAGCCGCCGACATGTCCGACGACTATAGGGTCGTCCCCACGACCCCGGGACTAGATTGGCACGCCACCGTCATGTCCGACGATTATAGGGTCGTCCCCACGACCCCGGTACAAGGTTGGCCCGCCGCCGACTTGTCCGACGACTATAGGGTCGTACCCACCACCCCGGGACTAGGCTGACAAGCCGCCAACATGTCCAACGACTATAGGGTCGTCCCCACAACCACGGGCCAAAGTTAGCCAGCCGTCTACATGTCCGACGACTATAGGGTCGTCCCCACGACCCCGGGCCAAAGTTGGCCAGCCGCCGACATGTCCGACGACTATAGGGTCGTCCCCACGACCCCGAGACTAGATTGGCACGCCACCGTCATGTCCGACGACAATAGGGTCGGCCCCACGACTCCGGGTCCAGGTTGGCCAGCCGCCGACATTTCCGACGACTATAGAGTCGTCCCCACGACACCGGTTCAAAGTTGGCCAGCCGCCGACATGTCCGACGACTATAGGGTCGACCCCACGACCCCGGGGCTAGATTGGCCAGCCGCCGACATGTCCGACGACTATAGGGTCGTCCCGACGACCCCGGGCCAATGTTGGCCAATCGCCAACATGTCCGACGACTATAGGGTCGTCCCTACGACCCCGGGACTAGATTGGCCCGCCACCGTCATGTCCAACGATTATAGGGTCGTTCCCACGACCCCGGGACTAGATTGGCCCGCCACCGTCATGTCCGACGACAATAGGGTCGTCCCCACGACCCCGGGTCTACGTTGGCCAGCTGCCGACATGTCCGACGACTATAGAGTCGTCCCCACGACACCGCGCCAAAGTTGGACAGCCGCCGACATGTCCGACTACTATAGGGTCGTCCCCACGACCCCGGGACAAAGTTGGCAAGCCGCCGAAATGTCCGACGACTATAGGGTCGTCCCACGACCCCGGGCCAAAGTTGGCAAGCCGCCGAAATGTCCGACGACTGTAGGGTCGTCTCCACGACCCCGGGACTAGATTGGCCCGCCACCGTCAAGTCCGACGACTATAGGGTCGTCCCCACGACCTCGGGACTAGGTTGGCCAGCCGCCGACATGTCCGACCACTATTGGGTCGTCCCCACGACCACGGGCCAAAGTTGGCCAGCCGCCGACATGTCCGACGACTATAGGGTCGTCCCCACGACCCCGGGCCAAAGATGTCCAGCCGCCGTCTTGTCCGACGCCTATAGGGTCGTCCCCACGACCCCGGGACTAGATTGGCCTGCCACCGTCATGTCCAACGACTATAGGGTCGTCCCCACCACCACGGGCCAAAGTTGGCCAGCCGCCGACATGTCCGACGATTATTGGATCGTCCCCACGACCCCGGGCCAAAGTTGGCCAGCCGCCGACATGTCCGACGACTATAGGGTCGTCCCCACGACCCCGGGCCAAAGTTGGCAAGCCGCCGAAATGTCCGAAGACTGTAGGGTCGTCCCCACGACCCCGGGACTAGATTGGCCCGCCACCGTCATGTCCAACGACTATAGGGTCGTTCCCACAACCACGGGCCAAAGTTGGCCAGCCGCCGACATGTCCGACGACTATTGGATCGTCCCCACGACCACGGGCCAAAGTTGGCCAGCCGCCGATATGTCCGACGACTATAGGGTCGTCCCCAAGACCCCGGGACTAGATTGGCCCGCCACCGTCATGTCCGACGATTATAGGGTCGTCCTCACGACCGCGAGGCTAGATTGGCCCGCCACCGTCATGTCCGACGACAATAGGGTCGTCCCCACGACCCCGGGTCCAGGTTGGCCAGCCGCCGACATTTCCGACGACTATAGAGTCGTCCCCACGACACCGGGCCAAAGTTGGCCAGCCGCCGACATGTCCGACGACTATAGGGTCGTCCCCACGACCCCGGGACAAGGTTGGCCCGCCTCCGACTTGTCCGACGACTATAGGGTCGTACCCACGACCCTGGGACTAGGCTGACAAGCCGCCAACATGTCCGACGACTATAGGGTCGTCCCCACGACCCCGGGCCAACGATGTCCAGCCGCCGTCTTGTCCGACGACTATAGGGTCGTCCCCACGACCCCGGGACTAGATTGGCCCGCCACCGTCCTGTCCAACGACTATAGGGTCGTCCCCACAACCACGGGCCAAAGTTGGCCAGCCGCCGACATGTCCGACGACTATAGGGTCGTCCCCACGACCCCGGGCCAAAGTTGGCAAGACGCCGAAATGTCCGACGACTGTAGGGTCGTCCCCACGACCCCGGGACTAGATTGGCCCGCCACCGTCAAGTCCGACGACTATAGGGTCGTCCCCACGACCTCGGGACTAGGTTGGCCAGCCGCCGACATGTCCGACGACTATAGAGTCGTCCCCACGACACCGGGCCAAAGTTGGACAGCCGCCGACATGTCCGACTACTATAGCGTCGTCCCCACGACCTCGGGTCTAGATTGGCCCGCTACCGTCATGTCCGAAGACTATAGGGTCGTCCCCACGACACCGGTCCAAAGTTGGCCAGCCGCCGACATGTCCGACGACTGTAGGGTCGTCCCCACGACCACGGGCCAAAGTTGGCCAGACGCCGACATGTCCGACGACTATTGGGTCGTCCCCACGACCATGGGCCAAAGTTGGCCAGCCGCCGACATGTCCGACGACTATAGGGTCGTCCCCTCGACCCCGGGCCAATAATGGCCAATCGCCGACATGTCCGACGACTATAGGGTCGTACCTACTACCCCGGGACTCGATTGCCCCGGCACCGTCATGTCCAACGACTATCGGATCGTCCCCACGACCACGGGCCAAAGTTGGCCTGCCGCCGACATGTCCGACGACTATAGGGTCGTGCCCACGACCCGGGGACTAGATTGGCCCGCCGCCGACATGTCCGACGACTGTAGGGTTATCGCCACGACCCTGGGCCTATGTTGGCCTGCCGTCGACTTGCCCGACGACTATAGGGTCGTCCCCACGACCCCCGGACTAGGTTGGCCAGCCGCCGACTTGTCCGACCACTATAGGGTCGTCCCCACGACCCCGGGTCTAGGCTGGCCAGCCGCCGACATGTCCGACGACAATCGGATCGTCCCCACGACCACGCGCCAAAGTTGGCCAGCCGCCGACATGTCCGACGACTTTTGGATCGTCCCCACGACCACGGGCCAAAGTTGGCCAGCCGCCGACATGTCCGACGACTATAGGGTCGTCCCCACGAGACCGGGCCAAAGTTGGCCAGCCGCTGACATGTACAACGACTATAGGGTCGTCCCCACGACCACGGGCCAAAGTTGACCAGCCGCCGACATGTCCGACGACTATTGGATCGTCCCCACGACCCCGGGCCAAAGTTGGCAAGCCGCCGACATGTCCGACGACTATAGGGTCGTCCCCACGACCTCGGGACTAGGTTGGCCACCCGCCGACATGTCCGACGACTATAGGGTCGTCCCCACGACCCCGGGTCTAGGTTGGCCAGCCGCCGACATGTCCGACGACTATTGGGTCGTCCCCACGACACCGGGCCAAAGTTGGCCAGCCGCTGACATGTCCGAAGACTATAGGGTCGTCCCCACGACCCCGGGACTAGATTGGCCAGCCGCCGACATGTCCGACGACTATAGAGTCGTCCCCACGACACCGGGTCAAAGTTGGCCAGCCGCTGACATTTCCAACGACTATTGGGTCGTCCCCACGACCACGGGCCAATGTTGGCAAGCCGCCGACATGTCCGACGACTATAGGGTCGTCCCCACGACCACGGGCCAAAGTTGGCCAGCCGCTGACATGTCCGACGACAATCGGATCGTCCCCACGACCACGCGACAAAGTTGGCCAGCCGCCGACATGTCCGACGACTTTTGGATCGTCCCCACGACCACGGGCCAAAGTTGGTCAGCCGCCGACATGTCCGACAACTATAGGGTCGTCCCCACGACCCCGGGACTAGATTGGTCCGCCACCGTCATGTCCGACGACTATAGGGTCGTCCCCACGACCACGGGCCAAAGTTGGCCAGCCGCTGACATGTCCGACGACAATCGGATCGTCCCCACGACCACGCGACAAAGTTGGCCAGCCGCCGACATGTCCGACGACTTTTGGATCGTCCCCACGACCACGGGCCAAAGTTGGTCAGCCGCCGACATGTCCGACAACTATAGGGTCGTCCCCACGACCCCGGGACTAGATTGGCCCGCCACCGTCAAGTCCGACGACTATAGGGTCGTCCCCACGACCTCGGGACTAGGTTGGCCAGCCGCCGACATGTCCGACGACTATAATGTCGTCCCCACGACCCCGGGCCAATGTTGGCCAATCGCCGACATGTCCGACGACTATAGGGTCGTCCCTACGACCCCGGGCCAAAGCTGGCCAGCCGCCGACATGTCCGACGACTATTGGATCGTCCCCACGACCACGGGCCAAAGTTGGCCAGCCGCCGACATGTCCGAAGACTATAGGGTCGTCCCCACGACCCCGGGACTAGATTGGCCAGCCGCCTACATGTCCGACGACTATAGAGTCGTCCCCACGACACCGGGTCAAAGTTGGCCAGCCGCTGACATTTCCAACGACAATTGGGTCGTCCCCACGATCACAGGCCAATGTTGGCTAGCCGCCGACATGTCCGACGACTATAGGGTCGTCCCCACGACCACGGGCCAAAGCTGGCCAGCCGCCGACATGTCCGACGACTATTGGATCGTCCCCACGACCACGGGCCAAAGTTGGCCAGCCGCCGACATGTCCGACGACTATAGGGTCGTCCCCACGACCCCGGGACTAGATTGGTCCGCCACCGTCATGTCCGACGACTATAGGGTCGTCCCCACGACACCGGGCCAAAGTTGGCAAGCCGCCGAAATGTCCGACGACTGTAGGGTCGTCCCCACGACCCCGGGACTAGATTGGCCCGCCACCGTCAAGTCCGACGACCTCGGGACTAGGTTGGCCAGCCGCCGACATGTCCGACGACTATAGGGTCGCCCCCACGACCTCGGGCCAATTTTGGCCAGCCGCCGACATGTCCGACGACTATAGGGTCGTCCCCACGACCCCGGGCCAAAGTTGGCAAGCCGCCGAAATGTCCGACGACTGTAGGGTCGTCCCCACGACCCCGGGAATAGATTGGCCGGCCACCGTCAAGTCCGACGACTATAGGGTCGTCCCCACGACCTCGGGACTAGATTGGCCCGCCAACGTCAAGTCGACGACTATAGGGTCGTCCCCACGACCCCGGGCCAAAGTTGGCAAGCCGCCGAAATGTCCGACGACTGTAGGGTCGTCCCCACAACCCCGGGACTAGATTGGCCCGCCACCGTCAAGTCCGACGACTATAGGGTCGTCCCCACGACCCCGGGCCAAAGTTGGCAAGCCGCCGAAATGTCCGACGACTGTAGGGTCGTCCCCACGACCCCCGGACTAGATTGGCCCGCCACCGTCATGTCCAACGACTATCGGATCGTCCCCACGACCCCGGGCCAAAGTTGGCAAGCCGCCGAAATGTCCGACGACTGTAGGGTCGTCCCCACGACCCCGGGACTAGATTGGCCCGCCACCGTCAAGTCCGACGACCTCGGGACTAGGTTGGCCAGCCGCCGACATGTCCGACGACTATAGGGTCGCCCCCACGACCTCGGGCCAATTTTGGCCAGCCGCCGACATGTCCGACGACTATAGGGTCGTCCCCACGACCCCGGGCCAAAGTTGGCAAGCCGCCGAAATGTCCGACGACTGTAGGGTCGTCCCCACGACCCCGGGACTAGATTGGCCCGCCACCGTCAAGTCCGACGACCTCGGGACTAGGTTGGCCAGCCGCCGACATGTCCGACGACTATAGGGTCGCCCCCACGACCTCGGGCCAATTTTGGCCAGCCGCCGACATGTCCGACGACTATAGGGTCGTCCCCACGACCCCGGGCCAAAGTTGGCAAGCCGCCGAAATGTCCGACGACTGTAGGGTCGTCCCCACGACCCCGGGACTAGGCTGACAAGCCGCCAACATGTCCGACGACTATAGGGTCGTCCCCACGACCCCGGGACTAGATTGGCCCGCCACCGTCATGTCCGACGATTATAGGGTCGTCCCCACGACCCCGGGACAAGCTTGGCCCGCCGCCGAATTGTTCGACGACTGTAGGGTCGTCCCCACGACCCCGGGACTAGATTGGCCCGCCACCGTCAAGTCCGACGACTATAGGGTCGTCCCCAGGACCTCGGGACTAGATTGGCCCGCCACCGTCAAAGCCGACGACTATAGGGTCGTCCCCACGACCCCGGGCCAAAGTTGGCAAGCCGCCGAAATGTCCGACGACTGTAGGGTCGTACCCACGACCCCGGGACTAGGCTGACGAGCCGCCATCATGTCCGACGACTATAGGGTCGCCCCCACGACCCCGGGCCAAAGTTGGCCAGCCGCCGACCTGTCCGACGACTATAGGGTCGTCCCCACGACCCCGAGACTAGATTGGCCCGCGACCGTCATGTCCGACGACAATAGGGTCGTCCCCACGACCCCGGGTCCAGGTTGGCCAGCCGCCGACATTTCCGACGACTATAGAGTCGTCCCCACGACACCGGTCCAAAGTTGGCCAGCCGCCGACATGTCCGACGACTATAGGGTCGTCCCCACGACCCCGGGACTAGATTGGCCCGCCACCGTCATGTCCAACGACTATAGGGTCGTCCCCACAACCACGGGCCAAAGTTGGCCAGCCGCCGACATGTCCGACGACTATAGGGTCGTCCCCACGAACCCGGGCCAAAGTTGGCAAGCCGCCGAAATGTCCGACGACTATAGGGTCGTCCCCACGACCCCGGGACTAGGTTGGCCAGCCGCCGACATGTCCGAAGACTATAGGGTCGTCCCGACGACCCCGGGCAAATGTTGGCCAATCGCCAACATGTCCGACGACTATAGGGTCGTCCCTACGACCCCGGGACTAGATTGGCCCGCCACCGTCATGTCCAACGATTATAGGGTCGTCCCCACGACCCCGGGACTAGATTGGCCCGCCACCGTCATGTCCGACGATTATAGGGTCGTCCCCACGACCCCGGGACAAGCTTGGCCCGCCGCCGACTTGTCCGACGACTATAGGGTCGTCCCCACGACCCCGGGACTAGATTGGCCCGCCACCGTCATGTCCGACGACAATAGGGTCGTCCCCACGACCCCGGGTCTAGGTTGGCCAGCCGCCGACATGTCCGACGACTATAGAGTCGTCCCCACGACACCGGGCCAAAGTTGGACAGCCGCCGACATGTCCGACTACTATAGGGTCGTCCCCACGACCTCGGGTCTAGATTGGCCCGCTACCGTCATGTCCGAAGACTATAGGGTCGTCCCCACGACACCGGTCCAAAGTTGGTCAGCCGCCGACATGTCCGACGACTATAGGGTCGTCCCCACGACCTCGGGTCTAGATTGGCCCGCTACCGTCATGTCCGAAGACTATAGGGTCGTCCCCACGACCACGGGACTAGATTGGCCCGCCACCGCCAAGTCCGACGACAATAGGGTCGTCCCCACGACCCCGGGTCTAGGCTGGCCAGCCGCCGACATGTCCGACGACAATCGGATCGTCCCCACGACCACGCGCCAAAGTTGGCCAGCCGCCGACATGTCCGACGACTATAGGGTCGTCCCCACCACACCGGGCCAAAGTTGGCCAGCCGCCGACATGTCCGACGACTATAGGGTCGTCCCCACGACCCCGGGACAAGGTTGGCCCGCCTCCGACTTGTCTGACGACTATAGGGTCGTACCCACGACCCTGGGACTAGGCTGACAAGCCGCCAACATGTCCGACGACTATAGGGTCGTCCCCACGACCCCGGGCCAACGATGTCCAGCCGCCGTCTTGTCCGACGACTATAGGGTCGTCCCCACGACCCCGGGACTAGATTGGCCCGCCACCGTCCTGTCCAACGACTATAGGGTCGTCCCCACAACCACGGGCCAAAGTTGGCCAGCCGCCGACATGTCCGACGACTATAGGGTCGTCCCCACGACCCCGGGCCAAAGTTGGCAAGACGCCGAAATGTCCGACGACTGTAGGGTCGTCCCCACGACCCCGGGACTAGATTGGCCCGCCACCGTCAAGTCCGACGACTATAGGGTCGTCCCCACGACCTCGGGACTAGGTTGGCCAGCCGCCGACATGTCCGACGACTATAGAGTCGTCCCCACGACACCGGGCCAAAGTTGGACAGCCGCCGACATGTCCGACTACTATAGCGTCGTCCCCACGACCTCGGGTCTAGATTGGCCCGCTACCGTCATGTCCGAAGACTATAGGGTCGTCCCCACGACACCGGTCCAAAGTTGGCCAGCCGCCGACATGTCCGACGACTGTAGGGTCGTCCCCACGACCACGGGCCAAAGTTGGCCAGACGCCGACATGTCCGACGACTATTGGGTCGTCCCCACGACCATGGGCCAAAGTTGGCCAGCCGCCGACATGTCCGACGACTATAGGGTCGTCCCCTCGACCCCGGGCCAATAATGGCCAATCGCCGACATGTCCGACGACTATAGGGTCGTACCTACTACCCCGGGACTCGATTGCCCCGGCACCGTCATGTCCAACGACTATCGGATCGTCCCCACGACCACGGGCCAAAGTTGGCCTGCCGCCGACATGTCCGACGACTATAGGGTCGTGCCCACGACCCGGGGACTAGATTGGCCCGCCGCCGACATGTCCGACGACTGTAGGGTTATCGCCACGACCCTGGGCCTATGTTGGCCTGCCGTCGACTTGCCCGACGACTATAGGGTCGTCCCCACGACCCCCGGACTAGGTTGGCCAGCCGCCGACTTGTCCGACCACTATAGGGTCGTCCCCACGACCCCGGGTCTAGGCTGGCCAGCCGCCGACATGTCCGACGACAATCGGATCGTCCCCACGACCACGCGCCAAAGTTGGCCAGCCGCCGACATGTCCGACGACTTTTGGATCGTCCCCACGACCACGGGCCAAAGTTGGCCAGCCGCCGACATGTCCGACGACTATAGGGTCGTCCCCACGAGACCGGGCCAAAGTTGGCCAGCCGCTGACATGTACAACGACTATAGGGTCGTCCCCACGACCACGGGCCAAAGTTGACCAGCCGCCGACATGTCCGACGACTATTGGATCGTCCCCACGACCCCGGGCCAAAGTTGGCAAGCCGCCGACATGTCCGACGACTATAGGGTCGTCCCCACGACCTCGGGACTAGGTTGGCCACCCGCCGACATGTCCGACGACTATAGGGTCGTCCCCACGACCCCGGGTCTAGGTTGGCCAGCCGCCGACATGTCCGACGACTATTGGGTCGTCCCCACGACACCGGGCCAAAGTTGGCCAGCCGCTGACATGTCCGAAGACTATAGGGTCGTCCCCACGACCCCGGGACTAGATTGGCCAGCCGCCGACATGTCCGACGACTATAGAGTCGTCCCCACGACACCGGGTCAAAGTTGGCCAGCCGCTGACATTTCCAACGACTATTGGGTCGTCCCCACGACCACGGGCCAATGTTGGCAAGCCGCCGACATGTCCGACGACTATAGGGTCGTCCCCACGACCACGGGCCAAAGTTGGCCAGCCGCTGACATGTCCGACGACAATCGGATCGTCCCCACGACCACGCGACAAAGTTGGCCAGCCGCCGACATGTCCGACGACTTTTGGATCGTCCCCACGACCACGGGCCAAAGTTGGTCAGCCGCCGACATGTCCGACAACTATAGGGTCGTCCCCACGACCCCGGGACTAGATTGGTCCGCCACCGTCATGTCCGACGACTATAGGGTCGTCCCCACGACCACGGGCCAAAGTTGGCCAGCCGCTGACATGTCCGACGACAATCGGATCGTCCCCACGACCACGCGACAAAGTTGGCCAGCCGCCGACATGTCCGACGACTTTTGGATCGTCCCCACGACCACGGGCCAAAGTTGGTCAGCCGCCGACATGTCCGACAACTATAGGGTCGTCCCCACGACCCCGGGACTAGATTGGCCCGCCACCGTCAAGTCCGACGACTATAGGGTCGTCCCCACGACCTCGGGACTAGGTTGGCCAGCCGCCGACATGTCCGACGACTATAATGTCGTCCCCACGACCCCGGGCCAATGTTGGCCAATCGCCGACATGTCCGACGACTATAGGGTCGTCCCTACGACCCCGGGCCAAAGCTGGCCAGCCGCCGACATGTCCGACGACTATTGGATCGTCCCCACGACCACGGGCCAAAGTTGGCCAGCCGCCGACATGTCCGAAGACTATAGGGTCGTCCCCACGACCCCGGGACTAGATTGGCCAGCCGCCTACATGTCCGACGACTATAGAGTCGTCCCCACGACACCGGGTCAAAGTTGGCCAGCCGCTGACATTTCCAACGACAATTGGGTCGTCCCCACGATCACAGGCCAATGTTGGCTAGCCGCCGACATGTCCGACGACTATAGGGTCGTCCCCACGACCACGGGCCAAAGCTGGCCAGCCGCCGACATGTCCGACGACTATTGGATCGTCCCCACGACCACGGGCCAAAGTTGGCCAGCCGCCGACATGTCCGACGACTATAGGGTCGTCCCCACGACCCCGGGACTAGATTGGTCCGCCACCGTCATGTCCGACGACTATAGGGTCGTCCCCACGACACCGGGCCAAAGTTGGCAAGCCGCCGAAATGTCCGACGACTGTAGGGTCGTCCCCACGACCCCGGGACTAGATTGGCCCGCCACCGTCAAGTCCGACGACCTCGGGACTAGGTTGGCCAGCCGCCGACATGTCCGACGACTATAGGGTCGCCCCCACGACCTCGGGCCAATTTTGGCCAGCCGCCGACATGTCCGACGACTATAGGGTCGTCCCCACGACCCCGGGCCAAAGTTGGCAAGCCGCCGAAATGTCCGACGACTGTAGGGTCGTCCCCACGACCCCGGGAATAGATTGGCCGGCCACCGTCAAGTCCGACGACTATAGGGTCGTCCCCACGACCTCGGGACTAGATTGGCCCGCCAACGTCAAGTCGACGACTATAGGGTCGTCCCCACGACCCCGGGCCAAAGTTGGCAAGCCGCCGAAATGTCCGACGACTGTAGGGTCGTCCCCACAACCCCGGGACTAGATTGGCCCGCCACCGTCAAGTCCGACGACTATAGGGTCGTCCCCACGACCCCGGGCCAAAGTTGGCAAGCCGCCGAAATGTCCGACGACTGTAGGGTCGTCCCCACGACCCCCGGACTAGATTGGCCCGCCACCGTCATGTCCAACGACTATCGGATCGTCCCCACGACCCCGGGCCAAAGTTGGCAAGCCGCCGAAATGTCCGACGACTGTAGGGTCGTCCCCACGACCCCGGGACTAGATTGGCCCGCCACCGTCAAGTCCGACGACCTCGGGACTAGGTTGGCCAGCCGCCGACATGTCCGACGACTATAGGGTCGCCCCCACGACCTCGGGCCAATTTTGGCCAGCCGCCGACATGTCCGACGACTATAGGGTCGTCCCCACGACCCCGGGCCAAAGTTGGCAAGCCGCCGAAATGTCCGACGACTGTAGGGTCGTCCCCACGACCCCGGGACTAGATTGGCCCGCCACCGTCAAGTCCGACGACCTCGGGACTAGGTTGGCCAGCCGCCGACATGTCCGACGACTATAGGGTCGCCCCCACGACCTCGGGCCAATTTTGGCCAGCCGCCGACATGTCCGACGACTATAGGGTCGTCCCCACGACCCCGGGCCAAAGTTGGCAAGCCGCCGAAATGTCCGACGACTGTAGGGTCGTCCCCACGACCCCGGGAATAGATTGGCCGGCCACCGTCAAGTCCGACGACTATAGGGTCGTCCCCACGACCTCGGGACTAGATTGGCCCGCCAACGTCAAGTCGACGACTATAGGGTCGTCCCCACGACCCCGGGCCAAAGTTGGCAAGCCGCCGAAATGTCCGACGACTGTAGGGTCGTGCCCACAACCCCGGGACTAGATTGGCCCGCCACCGTCAAGTCCGACGACTATAGGGTCGTCCCCACGACCCCGGGCCAAAGTTGGCAAGCCGCCGAAATGTCCGACGACTGTAGGGTCGTCCCCACGACCCCGGGAATAGATTGGCCGGCCACCGTCAAGTCCGACGACTATAGGGTCGTCCCCACGACGTCGGGACTAGATTGGCCCGCCAACGTCAAGTCGACGACTATAGGGTCGTCCCCACGACCCCGGGCCAAAGTTGGCAAGCCGCCGAAATGTCCGACGACTGTAGGGTCGTGCCCACAACCCCGGGACTAGATTGCCCCGCCACCGTCAAGTCCGACGACTATAGGGTCGTCCCCACGACCCCGGGCCAAAGTTGGCAAGCCGCCGAAATGTCCGACGACTGTAGGGTCGTCCCCACGACCCCCGGACTAGATTGGCCCGCCACCGTCATGTCCAACGACTATCGGGTCGTCCCCACGACCCCGGGCCAAAGTTGGCAAGCCGCCGAAATGTCCGACGACTGTAGGGTCGTCCCCACGACCCCGGGACTAGATTGGCCCGCCACCGTCAAGTCCGACGACCTCGGGACTAGGTTGGCCAGCCGCCGACATGTCCGACGACTATAGGGTCGCCCCCACGACCTCGGGCCAATTTTGGCCAGCCGCCGACATGTCCGACGACTATAGGGTCGTCCCCACGACCCCGGGCCAAAGTTGGCAAACCGCCGAAATGTCCGACGACTGTAGGGTCGTCCCCACGACCCCGGGAATAGATTGGCCGGCCACCGACAAGTCCGACGACTATAGGGTCGTCCCCACGACCTCGGGACTAGATTGGCCCGCCAACGTCAAGTCCGACGACTATAGGGTCGTCCCCACGACCCCGGGCCAAAGTTGGCAAGCCGCCGAAATGTCCGACGACTGTAGGGTCGTCCCCACAACCCCGGGACTAGATTGGCCCGCCACCGTCAAGTCCGACGACTATAGGGTCGTCCCCACGACCCCGGGCCAAAGTTGGCAAGCCACCGAAATGTCCGACGACTGTAGGGTCGTCCCCACGACCCCGGGACTAGATTGGCCCGCCACCATCATGTCCGACGACAATAGGGTCGTCCCCTCGACCCCGGGTCTAGGTTGGCCAGCCGCCGACTTGTCCGACGACTATAGGGTCGTCCCCACGACCCCGGGCCAAAGTTGGCAAGCCGCCGAAATGTCCGACGACTGTAGGGTCGTCCCCACAACCCCGGGACTAGATTGGCCCGCCACCGTCAAGTCCGACGACTATAGGGTCGTCCCCACGACCCCGGGCCAAAGTTGGCAAGCCGCCGAAATGTCCGACGACTGTAGGGTCGTCCCCACGGCCCCGGGACTAGATTGGCCCGCCACCATCATGTCCGACGACAATAGGGTCGTCCCCTCGACCCCGGGTCTAGGTTGGCCAGCCGCCGACTTGTCCGACGACTATAGGGTCGTACCCACGACCCCGGGACTAGGCTGACAAGCCGCCAACATGTCCGACGACTATAGGGTCGTCCCCACGACCCCGGGACTAGATTGGCCCGCCACCGTCATGTCCGACGATTATAGGGTCGTCCCCACGACCCCGGGACAAGCTTGGCCCGCCGCCGAATTGTTCGACGACTGTAGGGTCGTCCCCACGACCCCGGGACTAGATTGGCCCGCCACCGTCAAGTCCGACGACTATAGGGTCGTCCCCAGGACCTCGGGACTAGATTGGCCCGCCACCGTCAAGTCCGACGACTATAGGGTCGTCCCCACGACCCCGGGCCAAAGTTGGCAAGCCGCCGAAATGTCCGACGACTGTAGGGTCGTACCCACGACCCCGGGACTAGGCTGACAAGCCGCCATCATGTCCGACGACTATAGGGTCGCCCCCACGACCCCGGGCCAAAGTTGGCCAGCCGCCGACCTGTCCGACGACTATAGGGTCGTCCCCACGACCCCGAGACTAGATTGGCTCGCGACCGTCATGTCCGACGACAATAGGGTCGTCCCCACGACCCCGGGTCCAGGTTGGCCAGCCGCCGACATTTCCGACGACTATAGAGTCGTCCCCACGACACCGGTCCAAAGTTGGCCAGCCGCCGACATGTCCGACGACTATAGGGTCGTCCCCACGACCCCGGGACTAGATTGGCCCGCCACCGTCAAGTCCGACGACTATAGGGTCGTCCCCACGACCCCGGGCCAAAGTTGGCAAGCCGCCGAAATGTCCGACGACTGTAGGGTCGTACCCACGACCCCGGGACTAGGCTGACAAGCCGCCATCATGTCCGACGACTATAGGGTCGCCCCCACGACCCCGGGCCAAAGTTGGCCAGCCGCCGACCTGTCCGACGACTATAGGGTCGTCCCCACGACCCCGAGACTAGATTGGCCCGCCACCGTCATGTCCAACGACTATAGGGTCGTCCCCACAACCACGGGCCAAAGTTGGCCAGCCGCCGACATGTCCGACGACTATAGGGTCGTCCCCACGAACCCGGGCCAAAGTTGGCAAGCCGCCGAAATGTCCGACGACTATAGGGTCGTCCCCACGACCCCGGGACTAGGTTGGCCAGCCGCCGACATGTCCGAAGACTATAGGGTCGTCCCGACGACCCCGGGCAAATGTTGGCCAATCGCCAACATGTCCGACGACTATAGGGTCGTCCCTACGACCCCGGGACTAGATTGGCCCGCCACCGTCATGTCCAACGATTATAGGGTCGTCCCCACGACCCCGGGACTAGATTGGCCCGCCACCGTCATGTCCGACGATTATAGGGTCGTCCCCACGACCCCGGGACAAGCTTGGCCCGCCGCCGACTTGTCCGACGACTATAGGGTCGTCCCCACGACCCCGGGACTAGATTGGCCCGCCACCGTCATGTCCGACGACAATAGGGTCGTCCCCACGACCCCGGGTCTAGGTTGGCCAGCCGCCGACATGTCCGACGACTATAGAGTCGTCCCCACGACACCGGGCCAAAGTTGGACAGCCGCCGACATGTCCGACTACTATAGGGTCGTCCCCACGACCTCGGGTCTAGATTGGCCCGCTACCGTCATGTCCGAAGACTATAGGGTCGTCCCCACGACACCGGTCCAAAGTTGGTCAGCCGCCGACATGTCCGACGACTATAGGGTCGTCCCCACGACCCCGGGACTAGATTGGCCCGACACCGTCATGTCCAACGACTATAGGGTCGTCCCCACAACCACGGGCCAAAGTTGGCCAGCCGCCGACATGTCCGACGACTATAGGGTCGTCCCGACGACCCCGGGCCAATGTTGGCCAATCGCCAACATGTCCGACGACTATAGGGTCGTCCCTACGACCCCGGGACTAGATTGGCCCGCCACCGTCATGTCCCACGATTATTGGGTCGTCCCCACGACCCCGGGTCTAGGTTGGCCAGCCGCCGACATGTCCGACGACTATAGAGTCGTCCCCACGACACCGGGCCAAAGTTGGACCGCCGCCGACATGTCCGACTACTATAGGGTCGTCCCCACGACCTCGGGTCTAGATTGGCCCGCTACCGTCATGTCCGAAGACTATAGGGTCGTCCCCACGACCACGGGACTAGATTGGCCCGCCACCGCCAAGTCCGACGACAATAGGGTCGTCCCCACGACACCGGGTCTAGGCTGGCCAGCCGCCGACATGTCCGACGACTATAGGGTCGTCCCCAAGACCCCGGGACTAGATTGGCCCGCCACCGTCATGTCCGACGACTATAGGGTAGTCCCCACGACCCCGGGACTAGATTGGCCCGCCAGCGTCATGTCCAACGACTGTAGGGTCGTTCCCACAACCACGGGCCAAAGTTGGCCAGCCGCCGACATGTCCGACGACTATTGGAACGTCCCCACGACCACGGGCCAAAGTTGGCCAGCCGCCGACATGTCCGACGACTATAGAGTCGTCCCCACGACCCCGGGACTAGATTGGTCCGCCACCGTCTTGTCCGACGAATATAGGGTCGTCCCCACGACCACGGGCCAAAGTTGACCAGCCGCCGACATGTCCGACGATTATAGGGTCGTCCCCACGACCCCGGGCCAAAGTTGGCAAGCCGCCGAAATGTCCGACGACTATAGGGTCGTCCCCACGACCGCGAGCCAAGAATATCCAGCCGCCGTCTTGTCCGACGACTATAGGGTTGTCCCCACGACCCCGCGACTAGATTGGCCCGCCACCGTCATGTCCGACGACTATAGTGTCGTCCCCACGACCCCGGGACAAGGTTGGCCCGCCGCCGACTTGTCCGACGACTATAGGGTCGTCCCCACGACCCCGGGACTAGGTTGGCCCGCCACCGTCATGTCCAACGACTATAGGGTCGTTCCCACAACCACGGGCCAAAGTTGGCCAGCCGCCGACATGTCCAACGACTATTGGGTCGTCCCCACGACCACGGGCCAAAGTTAGCCAGCCGCCGACATGTCCGACGACTATAGGGTCGTCCCCACGACCCCGGGACTAGATTGGCCCGCCAGCGACAAGTCCGACGATTATAGGGTCGTCCCCACGACCTCGGGACTAGGTTGGCCAGCCGCAGACATGTCCGACGACTATTGGGTCGTCCCCACGACCACGGGCCAAAGTTAGCCAGCCGCCGACATGTCCGACGACTATAGGGTAGTCCCCACGACCCCGGGACTAGATTGGCCCGCCAGCGACAAGTCCGACGACTATAGGGTCGTCCCCACGACCTCGGGACTAGGTTGGCCAGCCGCAGACATGTCCGACGACTATAGGGTCGTCCCCACGACCCCGGGCCAATGTTGGCCAATCGCCGACATGTCCGACGACTATAGGGTCGTCCCCACGACCCCGGGACTAGGTTGGCTCGCCACCGTCATGTCTGACGACTATATGGTCGTCCCCACGACCACGGGCCAAAGTTGGCCAGCCGCCGACATGTCCGACGACTATAGGGTCGTCCCCACGACCCGGGACTAGACTGGTCCGCCACCGTCATGTCCGACGACTATAGGGTCGTCCCCACGACCCCGGGACTAGGTTGGCCAGCCGCCGACATGTCCGACGACTATAGGGTCGCCCCCACGACCTCGGGCCAATTTTGGCCAGCCGCCGACATGTCCGACGACTATAGGGTCGTCCCCACGACCCCGGGCCAAAGTTGGCAAGCCGCCGAAATGTCCGACGACTGTAGGGTCGTCCCCACGACCCCGGGAATAGATTGGCCGCCCACCGACAAGTCCGACGACTATAGGGTCGTCCCCACGACCTCGGGACTAGATTGGCCCGCCAACGTCAAGTCCGACGACTATAGGGTCGTCCCCACGACCCCGGGCCAAAGTTGGCAAGCCGCCGAAATGTCCGACGACTGTAGGGTCGTCCCCACAACCCCGGGACTAGATTGGCCCGCCACCGTCAAGTCCGACGACTATAGGGTCGTCCCCACGACCCCGGGCCAAAGTTGGCAAGCCACCGAAATGTCCGACGACTGTAGGGTCGTCCCCACGACCCCGGGACTAGATTGGCCCGCCACCATCATGTCCGACGACAATAGGGTCGTCCCCTCGACCCCGGGTCTAGGTTGGCCAGCCGCCGACTTGTCCGACGACTATAGGGTCGTCCCCACGACCCCGGGCCAAAGTTGGCAAGCCGCCGAAATGTCCGACGACTGTAGGGTCGTCCCCACAACCCCGGGACTAGATTGGCCCGCCACCGTCAAGTCCGACGACTATAGGGTCGTCCCCACGACCCCGGGCCAAAGTTGGCAAGCCGCCGAAATGTCCGACGACTGTAGGGTCGTCCCCACGACCCCGGGACTAGATTGGCCCGCCACCATCATGTCCGACGACAATAGGGTCGTCCCCTCGACCCCGAGTCTAGGTTGGCCAGCCGCCGACTTGTCCGACGACTATAGGGTCGTACCCACGACCCCGGGACTAGGCTGACAAGCCGCCAACATGTCCGACGACTATAGGGTCGTCCCCACGACCCCGGGACTAGATTGGCCCGCCACCGTCATGTCCGACGATTATAGGGTCGTCCCCACGACCCCGGGACAAGCTTGGCCCGCCGCCGAATTGTTCGACGACTGTAGGGTCGTCCCCACGACCCCGGGACTAGATTGGCCCGCCACCGTCAAGTCCGACGACTATAGGGTCGTCCCCAGGACCTCGGGACTAGATTGGCCCGCCACCGTCAAAGCCGACGACTATAGGGTCGTCCCCACGACCCCGGGCCAAAGTTGGCAAGCCGCCGAAATGTCCGACGACTGTAGGGTCGTACCCACGACCCCGGGACTAGGCTGACAAGCCGCCATCATGTCCGACGACTATAGGGTCGCCCCCACGACCCCGGGCCAAAGTTGGCCAGCCGCCGACCTGTCCGACGACTATAGGGTCGTCCCCACGACCCCGAGACTAGATTGGCCCGCGACCGTCATGTCCGACGACAATAGGGTCGTCCCCACGACCCCGGGTCCAGGTTGGCCAGCCGCCGACATTTCCGACGACTATAGAGTCGTCCCCACGACACCGGTCCAAAGTTGGCCAGCCGCCGACATGTCCGACGACTATAGGGTCGTCCCCACGACCCCGGGACTAGATTGGCCCGCCACCGTCATGTCCAACGACTATAGGGTCGTCCCCACAACCACGGGCCAAAGTTGGCCAGCCGCCGACATGTCCGACGACTATAGGGTCGTCCCCACGAACCCGGGCCAAAGTTGGCAAGCCGCCGAAATGTCCGACGACTATAGGGTCGTCCCCACGACCCCGGGACTAGGTTGGCCAGCCGCCGACATGTCCGAAGACTATAGGGTCGTCCCGACGACCCCGGGCAAATGTTGGCCAATCGCCGACATGTCCGACGACTATAGGGTCGTCCCTACGACCCCGGGACTAGATTGGCCCGCCACCGTCATGTCCAACGATTATAGGGTCGTCCCCACGACCCCGGGACTAGATTGGCCCGCCACCGTCATGTCCGACGATTATAGGGTCGTCCCCACGACCCCGGGACAAGCTTGGCCCGCCGCCGACTTGTCCGACGACTATAGGGTCGTCCCCACGACCCCGGGACTAGATTGGCCCGCCACCGTCATGTCCGACGACAATAGGGTCGTCCCCACGACCCCGGGTCTAGGTTGGCCAGCCGCCGACATGTCCGACGACTATAGAGTCGTCCCCACGACACCGGGCCAAAGTTGGACAGCCGCCGACATGTCCGACTACTATAGGGTCGTCCCCACGACCTCGGGTCTAGATTGGCCCGCTACCGTCATGTCCGAAGACTATAGGGTCGTCCCCACGACACCGGTCCAAAGTTGGTCAGCCGCCGACATGTCCGACGACTATAGGGTCGTCCCCACGACCTCGGGTCTAGATTGGCCCGCTACCGTCATGTCCGAAGACTATAGGGTCGTCCCCACGACCACGGGACTAGATTGGCCCGCCACCGCCAAGTCCGACGACAATAGGGTCGTCCCCACGACCCCGGGTCTAGGCTGGCCAGCCGCCGACATGTCCGACGACAATCGGATCGTCCCCACGACCACGCGCCAAGGTTGGCCAGCCGCCGACATGTCCGACGACTATAGGGTCGTCCCCACCACACCGGGCCAAAGTTGGCCAGCCGCCGACATGTCCGACGACTATAGGGTCGTCCCCACGACCACGCGCCAAAGTTGGCCAGCCGCCGACATGTCCGACGACTATAGGGTCGTCCCCACGACCCCGGGACTAGATTGGCCCGCCACCGTCATGTCCGACGACAATAGGGTCGTCCCCACGACCCCGGGTCTAGGTTGGCCAGCCGCCGACTTGTCCGACGACTATAGGGTCGTCCCCAGGACCTCGGGACTAGATTGGCCCGCCACCGTCATGTCCAACGACTATAGGGTCGTCCCCACGACCACGGGCCAAAGTTGGCATGCCGCCGAATTGTCCGACGATTATAGGGTCGTCCCCACGACCCCGGGCCAAAGTTGGCAAGCCGCCGAAATGTCCGAAGACTGTAGGGTCGTCCCCACGACCCCGGGACTAGATTGGCCCGCCACCGTCATGTCCAACGACTATAGGGTCGTTCCCACAACCACGGGCCAAAGTTGGCCAGCCGCCGACATGTCCGACGACTATTGGATCGTCCCCACGACCACGGGCCAAAGTTGGCCAGCCGCCGACATGTCCGACGACTATAGGGTCGTCCCCAAGACCCCGGGACTAGATTGGCCCGCCACCGTCATGTCCGACGATTATAGGGTCGTCCTCACGACCGCGAGGCTAGATTGGCCCGCCACCGTCATGTCCGACGACAATAGGGTCGTCCCCACGACCCCGGGTCCAGGTTGGCCAGCCGCCGACATTTCCGACGACTATAGAGTCGTCCCCACGACACCGGGCCAAAGTTGGCCAGCCGCCGACATGTCCGACGACTATAGGGTCGTCCCCACGCCCCGGGACAAGGTTGGCCCGCCTCCGACTTGTCCGACGACTATAGGGTCGTACCCACGACCCTGGGACTAGGCTGACAAGCCGCCAACATGTCCGACGACTATAGGGTCGTGCCCACGACCCCGGGCCAACGATGTCCAGCCGCCGTCTTGTCCGACGACTATAGGGTCGTCCCCACGACCCCGGGACTAGATTGGCCCGCCACCGTCCTGTCCAACGACTATAGGGTCGTCCCCACAACCACGGGCCAAAGTTGGCCAGCCGCCGACATGTCCGACGACTATAGGGTCGTCCCCACGACCCCGGGCCAAAGTTGGCCAGCTGCCGACATGTCCGACGACTATAGGGTCGTCCCCACGACCCCGGGACAAGGTTGGCCCGCCGCCGACTTGTCCGACGACTATAGGGTCGTACCCACCACCCCGGGACTAGGCTGACAAGCCGCCAACATGTCCGACGACTATAGGGTCGTCCCCACGACCCCGGGCCAAAGATGTCCAGCCGCCGTCTTGTCCTACGACTATAGGGTAGTCCCCACGACCCCGGGACTAGATTGGCCCGCCAGCGTCATGTCCAACGACTGTAGGGTCGTTCCCACAACCACGGGCCAAAGTTGGCCAGCCGCCGACATGTCCGACGACTATTGGATCGTCCCCACGACCACGGGCCAAAGTTGGCCAGCCGCCGACATGTCCGACGACTATAGGGTCGTCCCCACGACCCCGGGACTAGATTGGTCCGCCACCGTCTTGTCCGACGACTATAGGGTCGTCCCCACGACCACGGGCCAAAGTTGACCAGCCGCCGACATGTCCGACGATTATAGGGTCGTCCCCACGACCCCGGGCCAAAGCTGGCAAGCCGCCGAAATGTCCGACGAATATAGGGTCGTCCCCACGACCGCGAGCCAAGAATATCCAGCCGCCGTCTTGTCCGACGACTATAGGGTTGTCCCCACGACCCCGCGACTAGATTGGCCCGCCACCGTCATGTCCGACGACTATAGTGTCGTCCCCACGACCCCGGGACAAGGTTGGCCCGCCGCCGACTTGTCCGACGACTATAGGGTCGTCCCCACGACCCCGGGACTAGGTTGGCCCGCCACCGTCATGTCCAACGACTATAGGGTCGTTCCCACAACCACGGGCCAAAGTTGGCCAGCCGCCGACATGTCCAACGACTATTGGGTCGTCCCCACGACCACGGGCCAAAGTTAGCCAGCCGCCGACATGTCCGACGACAATAGGGTCGTCCCCACGACCCCGGGTCTAGGTTGGCCAGCCGCCGACATGTCCGACGACTGTAGAGTCGTCCCCACGACACCGGGCCAAAGTTGGACAGCCGCCGACATGTCCGACTACTATAGGGTCGTCCCCACGACCTCGGGTCTAGATTGGCCCGCTACCGTCATGTCCGAAGACTATAGGGTCGTCCCCACGACACCGGTCCAAAGTTGGTCAGCCGCCGACATGTCCGACGACTATAGGGTCGTCCCCACGACCTCGGGTCTAGATTGGCCCGCTACCGTCATGTCCGAAGACTATAGGGTCGTCCCCACGACCACGGGACTAGATTGGCCCGCCACCGCCAAGTCCGACGACAATAGGGTCGTCCCCACGACCCCGGGTCTAGGCTGGCCAGCCGCCGACTTGTCCGACGACTATAGGGTCGTCCCCAGGACCTCGGGACTAGATTGGCCCGCCACCGTCATGTCCAACGACTATAGGGTCGTCCCCACGACCACGGGCCAAAGTTGGCCAGCCGCCGACATGTCCGACGACTATAGGGTCGTCCCCACGACCCCGGGCCAAAGTTGGCCAGCTGCCGACATGTCCGACGACTATAGGGTCGTCCCCACGACCCCGGGACAAGGTTGGCCCGCCGCCGACTTGTCCGACGACTATAGGGTCGTACCCACCACCCCGGGACTAGGCTGACAAGCCGCCAACATGTCCGACGACTATAGGGTCGTCCCCACGACCCCGGGCCAAAGATGTCCAGCCGCCGTCTTGTCCTACGACTATAGGGTAGTCCCCACGACCCCGGGACTAGATTGGCCCGCCAGCGTCATGTCCAACGACTGTAGGGTCGTTCCCACAACCACGGGCCAAAGTTGGCCAGCCGCCGACATGTCCGACGACTATAGGGTCGTCCCCACGACCACGCGCCAAAGTTGGCCAGCCGCCGACATGTCCGACGACTATAGGGTCGTCCCCACGACCCCGGGACTAGATTGGCCCGCCACCGTCATGTCCGACGACAATAGGGTCGTCCCCACGACCCCGGGTCTAGGTTGGCCAGCCGCCGACTTGTCCGACGACTATAGGGTCGTCCCCAGGACCTCGGGACTAGATTGGCCCGCCACCGTCATGTCCAACGACTATAGGGTCGTCCCCACGACCACGGGCCAAAGTTGGCATGCCGCCGAATTGTCCGACGATTATAGGGTCGTCCCCACGACCCCGGGCCAAAGTTGGCAAGCCGCCGAAATGTCCGAAGACTGTAGGGTCGTCCCCACGACCCCGGGACTAGATTGGCCCGCCACCGTCATGTCCAACGACTATAGGGTCGTTCCCACAACCACGGGCCAAAGTTGGCCAGCCGCCGACATGTCCGACGACTATTGGATCGTCCCCACGACCACGGGCCAAAGTTGGCCAGCCGCCGACATGTCCGACGACTATAGGGTCGTCCCCAAGACCCCGGGACTAGATTGGCCCGCCACCGTCATGTCCGACGATTATAGGGTCGTCCTCACGACCGCGAGGCTAGATTGGCCCGCCACCGTCATGTCCGACGACAATAGGGTCGTCCCCACGACCCCGGGTCCAGGTTGGCCAGCCGCCGACATTTCCGACGACTATAGAGTCGTCCCCACGACACCGGGCCAAAGTTGGCCAGCCGCCGACATGTCCGACGACTATAGGGTCGTCCCCACGACCCCGGGACAAGGTTGGCCCGCCTCCGACTTGTCCGACGACTATAGGGTCGTACCCACGACCCTGGGACTAGGCTGACAAGCCGCCAACATGTCCGACGACTATAGGGTCGTCCCCACGACCCCGGGCCAACGATGTCCAGCCGCCGTCTTGTCCGACGACTATAGGGTCGTCCCCACGACCCCGGGACTAGATTGGCCCGCCACCGTCCTGTCCAACGACTATAGGGTCGTCCCCACAACCACGGGCCAAAGTTGGCCAGCCGCCGACATGTCCGACGACTATAGGGTCGTCCCCACGACCCCGGGCCAAAGTTGGCCAGCTGCCGACATGTCCGACGACTATAGGGTCGTCCCCACGACCCCGGGACAAGGTTGGCCCGCCGCCGACTTATCCGACGACTATAGGGTCGTACCCACCACCCCGGGACTAGGCTGACAAGCCGCCAACATGTCCGACGACTATAGGGTCGTCCCCACGACCCCGGGCCAAAGATGTCCAGCCGCCGTCTTGTCCTACGACTATAGGGTAGTCCCCACGACCCCGGGACTAGATTGGCCCGCCAGCGTCATGTCCAACGACTGTAGGGTCGTTCCCACAACCACGGGCCAAAGTTGGCCAGCCGCCGACATGTCCGACGACTATTGGATCGTCCCCACGACCACGGGCCAAAGTTGGCCAGCCGCCGACATGTCCGACGACTAT
>CAWVQO010000305.1:0-74000 GCA_963932275.1 Andrena praecox | reverse complement strand
ATTAAAATTTGACAAAAATCGTGACAAAATCCAAAAAATCGAAGTTATTTTCATCTAAATTTACTCAAATATAGATCCTACAACAAAAATACTCAACAAAATCCAAAATAATTCAAGTTGATTTCAAACAAATATATTAAAATTTGACACTTCCAACTAAATTTTTTTTCACAATCCTAAAAATTGAAGATATTTTCATTTAAATTTACCCAAATATTGATCCTACAACAAAAATACTCAACAAATTCCAAAATTATCCAAGTTGATTACAAATAAATTTATTAAAATTTGACAAAAATCGTGACAAAATCCAAAAAATCGAAGTTATTTTCATCTAAATTTACTCAATTGTAGATCCTACAACAAAAATACTCAAGAAAATCCAAAAAATCGAAGTTGGTTTCAAATAAATTTATTAAAATTTGACACTTCCAACTAAATTTTTTTTCACAATCCAAAAAATTGTTATTTTCATCTAAATTTACTCAAATATAGATCCTACAACAAAAATACACAACAAAATCCAAAATAATTCAAGTTGATTTCAAATAAATTTATTAAAATTTGACACTTCCAACTAAAAATTTTTTCACAATCCACAAAATTGAAGTTATTTTCATCTAAATTTACTCAAATATAGATCCTACAACAAAAATACTCAACAAAATCCAAAATAATTCAAGTTGATTTCAAATAAATTTATTAAAATTTGACACTTCCAACTAAAATTTTTTTCACAATCCTAAAAATTGAAGTTATTTTCATCTAAATTTACTCAAATATAGATCCTACAACAAAAATACTCAACAAAATCCAAAATAATTCAAGTTGATTTCAAATAAATTTATTAAAATTTGACACTTCCAACTAAAATTTTTTTCACAATCCTAAAAATTGAAGATAATTTCATCTAAATTTACCAAAATATTGATCCTACAACAAAAATACTCAACAAATTCCAAAATTATCCAAGTTGATTTCAAATAAATTTATTAAAATTTGACAAAAATCGTGACAAAATCCAAAAAATCGAAGTTATTTTCATCTAAATTTACTCAAATATAGATCCTACAACAAAAATACTCAACAAAATCCAAAATAATTCAAGGTGATTTCAAACCAATTTATTAAAATTTGACACTTCCAACTAAATTTTTTTTCACAATCCTAAAAATTGAAGATATTTTCATTTAAATTTACCCAAATATTGATCCTACAACAAAAATACTCAACAAATTCCAAAATTATCCAAGTTGATTACAAATAAATTTATTAAAATTTGACCAAAATCGTGACAAAATCCAAAAAATCGAAGTTATTTTCATCTAAATTTACTCAATTGTAGATCCTACAACAAAAATACTCAACAGAATCCAAAATAATTCAAGTTGATTTCAAATAAATTTATTAAAATTTGACACTTCCAACTAAATTTTTTTTCACAATCCTAAAAATTGAAGATATTTTCACCTAAATTTACCCAAATATTGATCCTACAACAAAAATACTCAACAAATTCCAAAATTATCCAAGTTGATTTCAAATAAATTTATTAAAATTTGACACAAATCGTGAGAAAATCCCAAAAATCGAAGTTATTTTCATCTAAATTTACTCAATTGTAGATCCTACAACAAAAATACTCAAGAAAATCCAAAAAATCGAAGTTGGTTTCAAATAAATTTATTAAAATTTGACACTTCCAACTAAATTTTTTTTCACAATCCAAAAAATTGTCGTTATTTTCATCTAAATTTACTCAAATATAGATCCTACAACAAAAATTCTCAACAAAATCCAAAATAATTCAAGTTGATTTCAAATAAATTTATTAAAATTTGACACTTCCAACTAAAAATTTTTTCACAATCCACAAAATTGAAGTTATTTTCATCTAAATTTACCCAAATATTGATCCTACAACAAAAATACTCAACAAATTCCAAAATTATCCAAGTTGATTTCAAATAAATTTATTAAAATTTGACAAAAATCGTGACAAAATCCAAAAAATCGAAGTTATTTTCATCTAAATTTACTCAATTGTAGATCCTACAACAAAAATACTCAAGAAAATCCAAAAAATCGAAGTTGGTTTCAAATAAATTAATTAAAATTGGACACTTCCAACTAAAATTTTTTTCACAATCCAAAAAATTGTCGTTATTTTCATCTAAATTTACTCAAATATAGATCCTACAACAAAAATACACAACAAAATCCAAAATAATTCAAGTTGATTTCAAATAAATTTATTAAAATTTGACACTTCCAACTAAAAATTTTTTCACAATCCACAAAATTGAAGTTATTTTCATCTAAATTTACTCAAATATAGATCCTACAACAAAAATACTCAACAAAATCCAAAATAATTCAAGTTGATTTCAAATAAATTTATTAAAATTTGACACTTCCAACTAAAATTTTTTTCACAATCCTAAAAATTGAAGATAATTTCATCTAAATTTACCAAAATATTGATCCTACAACAAAAATACTCAACAAATTCCAAAATTATCCAAGTTGATTTCAAATAAATTTATTAAAATTTGACAAAAATCGTGACAAAATCCAAAAAATCGAAGTTATTTTCATCTAAATTTACTCAAATATAGATCCTACAACAAAAATACTCAACAAAATCCAAAATAATTCAAGTTGATTTCAAACCAATTTATTAAAATTTGACACTTCCAACTAAATTTTTTTTCACAATCCTAAAAATTGAAGATATTTTCATTTAAATTTACCCAAATATTGATCCTACAACAAAAATACTCAACAAATTCCAAAATTATCCAAGTTGATTACAAATAAATTTATTAAAATTTGACCAAAATCGTGACAAAATCCAAAAAATCGAAGTTATTTTCATCTAAATTTACTCAATTGTAGATCCTACAACAAAAATACTCAACAGAATCCAAAATAATTCAAGTTGATTTCAAATAAATTTATTAAAATTTGACACTTCCAACTAAATTTTTTTTCACAATCCTAAAAATTGAAGATATTTTCACCTAAATTTACCCAAATATTGATCCTACAACAAAAATACTCAACAAATTCCAAAATTATCCAAGTTGATTTCAAATAAATTTATTAAAATTTGACACAAATCGTGAGAAAATCCCAAAAATCGAAGTTATTTTCATCTAAATTTACTCAATTGTAGATCCTACAACAAAAATACTCAAGAAAATCCAAAAAATCGAAGTTGGTTTCAAATAAATTTATTAAAATTTGACACTTCCAACTAAATTTTTTTTCACAATCCAAAAAATTGTCGTTATTTTCATCTAAATTTACTCAAATATAGATCCTACAACAAAAATTCTCAACAAAATCCAAAATAATTCAAGTTGATTTCAAATAAATTTATTAAAATTTGACACTTCCAACTAAAAATTTTTTCACAATCCACAAAATTGAAGTTATTTTCATCTAAATTTACTCAAATATAGATCCTACAACAAAAATACTCAACAAATTCCAAAATTATCCAAGTTGATTTCAAATAAATTTATTAAAATTTGACAAAAATCGTGACAAAATCCAAAAAATCGAAGTTATTTTCATCTGAATTTACTCAATTGTAGATCCTACAACAAAAATACTCAAGAAAATAAAAAAAATCGAATTTGGTTTCAAATAAATTAATTAAAATTGGACACTTCCAACTAAAATTTTTTTCACAATCCACAAAATTGAAGTTATTTTCATCTAAATTTACTCAAATATAGATCCTACAACAAAAATACTCAACAAAATCCAAAATAATTCAAGTTGATTTCCAATAAATTTATTAAAATTTGACACTTCCAACTAAAATTTTTTTCACAATCCTAAAAATTGAAGATATTTTCATCTAAATTTACCCAAATATTGATCCTACAACAAAAATACTCAACAAATTCCAAAATTATCCAAGTTGATTACAAATAAATTTATTAAAATTTGACAAAAATCGTGACAAAATCCAAAAAATCGAAGTTATTTTCATCTAAATTTACTCAATTGTAGATCCTACAACAAAAATACTCAAGAAAATCCAAAAAATCGAAGTTGGTTTCAAATAAATTTATTAAAATTTGACACTTCCAACTAAATTTTTTTTCACAATCCAAAAAATTGTCGTTATTTTCATCTAAATTTACTCAAATATAGATCCTACAACAAAAATACACAACAAAATCCAAAATAATTCAAGTTGATTTCAAATAAATTTATTAAAATTTGACACTTCCAACTAAAAATTTTTTCACAATCCACAAAATTGAAGTTATTTTCATCTAAATTTACTCAAATATAGATCCTACAACAAAAATACTCAACAAAATCCAAAATAATTCAAGTTGATTTCAAATAAATTTATTAAAATTTGACACTTCCAACTAAAATTTTTTTCACAATCCTAAAAATTGAAGATAATTTCATCTAAATTTACCAAAATATTGATCCTACAACAAAAATACTCAACAAATTCCAAAATTATCCAAGTTGATTACAAATAAATTTATTAAATATTGACAAAAATCGTGACAAAATCCAAAAAATCGAAGTTATTTTCATCTAAATTTACTCAATTGTAGATCCTACAACAAAAATACTCAAGAAAATCCAAAAAATCGAAGTTGGTTTCAAATAAATTTATTAAAATTTGACACTTCCAACTAAATTTTTTTTCACAATCCAAAAAATTGTTATTTTCATCTAAATTTACTCAAATATAGATCCTACAACAAAAATACACAACAAAATCCAAAATAATTCAAGTTGATTTCAAATAAATTTATTAAAATTTGACACTTCCAACTAAAAATTTTTTCACAATCCACAAAATGGAAGTTATTTTCATCTAAATTTACTCAAATATAGATCCTACAACAAAAATACTCAACAAAATCCAAAATAATTCAAGTTGATTTCAAATAAATTTATTAAAATTTGACACTTCCAACTAAAATTTTTTTCACAATCCTAAAAATTGAAGATAATTTCATCTAAATTTACCAAAATATTGATCCTACAACAAAAATACTCAACAAATTCCAAAATTATCCAAGTTGATTTCAAATAAATTTATTAAAATTTGACAAAAATCGTGACAAAATCCAAAAAATCGAAGTTATTTTCATCTAAATTTACTCAAATATAGATCCTACAACAAAAATACTCAACAAAATCCAAAATAATTCAAGTTGATTTCAAACCAATTTATTAAAATTTGACACTTCCAACTAAATTTTTTTTCACAATCCTAAAAATTGAAGATATTTTCATTTAAATTTACCCAAATATTGATCCTACAACAAAAATACTCAACAAATTCCAAAATTATCCAAGTTGATTACAAATAAATTTATTAAAATTTGACCAAAATCGTGACAAAATCCAAAAAATCGAAGTTATTTTCATCTAAATTTACTCAATTGTAGATCCTACAACAAAAATACTCAACAGAATCCAAAATAATTCAAGTTGATTTCAAATAAATTTATTAAAATTTGACACTTCCAACTAAAATTTTTTTCACAATCCTAAAAATTGAAGATATTTTCACCTAAATTTACCCAAATATTGATCCTACAACAAAAATACTCAACAAATTCCAAAATTATCCAAGTTGATTTCAAATAAATTTATTAAAATTTGACAAAAATCGTGACAAAATCCCAAAAATCGAAGTTATTTTCATCTAAATTTACTCAATTGTAGATCCTACAACAAAAATACTCAAGAAAATCCAAAAAATCGAAGTTGGTTTCAAATAAATTTATTAAAATTTGACACTTCCAACTAAATTTTTTTTCACAATCCAAAAAATTGTCGTTATTTTCTTCTAAATTTACTCAAATATAGATCCTACAACAAAAATTCTCAACAAAATCCAAAATAATTCAAGTTGATTTCAAATAAATTTATTAAAATTTGACACTTCCAACTAAAAATTTTTTCACAATCCACAAAATTGAAGTTATTTTCATCTAAATTTACTCAAATATAGATCCTACAACAAAAATACTCAACAAATTCCAAAATTATCCAAGTTGATTTCAAATAAATTTATTAAAATTTGACAAAAATCGTGACAAAATCCAAAAAATCGAAGTTATTTTCATCTGAATTTACTCAATTGTAGATCCTACAACAAAAATACTCAAGAAAATAAAAAAAATCGAATTTGGTTTCAAATAAATTAATTAAAATTGGACACTTCCAACTAAAATTTTTTTCACAATCCACAAAATTGAAGTTATTTTCATCTAAATTTACTCAAATATAGATCCTACAACAAAAATACTCAACAAAATCCAAAATAATTCAAGTTGATTTCAAATATATTTATTAAAATTTGACACTTCCAACTAAATTTTTTTTCACAATCCTAAAAATTGAAGATATTTTCATCTAAATTTACCCAAATATTGATCCTACAACAAAAATACTCAACAAATTCCAAAATTATCCAAGTTGATTTCAAATAAATTTATTAAAATTTGACAAAAATCGTGACAAAATCCAAAAAATCGAAGTTATTTTCATCTAAATTTACTCAAATATAGATCCTACAACAAAAATACTCAACAAAATCCAAAATAATTCAAGTTGATTTCAAACAAATTTATTTAAATTTGACACTTCCAACTAAATTTTTTTTACAATCCTAAAAATTGAAGATATTTTCATTTAAATTTACCCAAATATTGATCCTACAACAAAAATACTCAACAAATTCCAAAATTATCCAAGTTGATTACAAATAAATTTATTAAAATTTGACAAAAATCGTGACAAAATCCAAAAAATCGAAGTTATTTTCATCTAAATTTACTCAATTGTAGATCCTACAACAAAAATACTCAAGAAATCCAAAAAATCGAAGTTGGTTTCAAATAAATTTATTAAAATTTGACACTTCCAACTAAATTTTTTTTCACAATCCAAAAAATTGTCGTTATTTTCATCTAAATTTACTCAAATATAGATCCTACAACAAAAATACTCAACAAAATCCAAAATAATTCAAGTTGATTTCAAATAAATTTATTAAAATTTGACACTTCCAACTAAAAATTTTTTCACAATCCACAAAATTGAAGTTATTTTCATCTAAATTTACTCAAATATAGATCCTACAACAAAAATACTCAACAAAATCCAAAATAATTCAAGTTGATTTCAAATAAATTTATTAAAATTTGACACTTCCAACTAAAATTTTTTTCACAATCCTAAAAATTGAAGATATTTTCATCTAAATTTACCAAAATATTGATCCTACAACAAAAATACTCAACAAATTCCAAAATTATCCAAGTTGATTTCAAATAAATTTATTAAAATTTGACAAAAATCGTGACAAAATCCAAAAAATCGAAGTTATTTTCATCTAAATTTACTCAATTGTAGATCCTACAACAAAAATACTCAAGAAAATCCAAAAAAATCGAATTTGGTTTCAAATAAATTTATTAAAATTTGACACTTCCAACTAAATTTTTTTCACAATCCACAAAATTGAAGTTATTTTCATCTAAATTTACTCAAATATAGATCCTACAACAAAAATACTCAACAAAATCCAAAATAATTCAAGTTGATTTCAAATATATTTATTAAAATTTGACACTTCCAACTAAATTTTTTTTCACAATCCTAAAAATTGAAGATATTTTCATCTAAATTTACCCAAATATTGATCCTACAACAAAAATACTCAACAAATTCCAAAATTATCCAAGTTGATTTCAAATAAATTTATTAAAATTTGACAAAAATCGTGACAAAATCCAAAAAATCGAAGTTATTTTCATCTAAATTTACTCAATTGTAGATCCTACAACAAAAATACTCAAGAAAATCAAAAAAATCCAATTTGGTTTCAAATAAATTAATTAAAATTGGACACTTCCAACTAAAATTTTTTTCACAATCCACAAAATTGAAGTTATTTTCATCTAAATTTACTCAAATATAGATCCTACAACAAAAATACTCAACAAAATCCAAAATAATTCAAGTTGATTTCAAATAAATTTATTAAAATTTGACACTTCTGTTGTGCCCTGCGTGATGGCTCGCAAGGCTGGTACGGGATCTGGCGTAATCGTGAGTTCGGGAGCGATTAAAGGATGAGAATCCACCGGGTGAACTGCACCAAATGTGTTTAAACTCAAAGACTAAGTCTTTATTCAGAAACAACTTAAACTAGACTGAGGTGTACAAGTAGGTTTTAGCCGTGTTGCCCGGTCGAGGGTCGGATCTCGAGTCTGCCGATTTGCGGCGGCAAATCGGTTTTTATTTCGCTTATTGGGCGTGGTGCCGTCGCTTCGCGTTGCCGTATATGGTCATAGCGAAGCGCTCGCATTTTTGCTGATTTCGTAGATTCGTGCTCGCCTCGCAACTGATTTAGCTTAGAAACGTCTCGAAACGTTCTAGAGTAATATAATATGTATAATGTATCATAGTGTGTGTAATACGCGTGCTTGGGCGTTGCCTGGGCACAACATCCCTCCCCCCTTGAGGAGGAAAAGCCATAGCTTTTCTGGCGGCCGATGATAACTATCTTAGGGAAATCCCAAAACTCGTAGTGGTTGGATTGATTATCATCGACTTACATATGGTTTTTTCTTAACTAGATTATAGTGATAATTCGGTATAAACCGTTATTTGACAGTGGAAGGTTATTATATTTATATAATATAGTGGTAACGATTTGTTTATAATGATTATAACATTTCAAAGGGAATTAGTGGAAGGCGTTTCTTCCTTACTAACTATTTTGATTATTGCTTCGGGTTTTTGTGTGGTTTTGTCGCGACTTGTGTTGTCCGTTGTACAATGTCGCGGTGTTCTCGCTTTGAAGTGTACGATACATTTGTAGAATGTAAAGATACATAGTGTAACTGTTATGAGTCCCGTTATCGAGGATAGTGTAAAAAAGCTGTAGTGATACTCGGTTGGTATAATCTCGGGTTTTTCTACGTCGTTTTGTAAGTCGTCTAATTTTTTACTAACTTTATTTAATTCTCCTGGGTGTTTAATTATCCTTTTTAGTTCGAAATTTGTGTTACGATACGAATTTACAGTGGTCTGTGGAAGTGTAATTTCGTCTAGCGACAAATTGTAACCAGGTAAGTAGTTCCATGTTTTTTCTATTCCGTATTGCTTTCCGGTTTCTATTGTAAATTCGGCGGTAGTGATAGTACATTTATTTCTTATCGTTATTATACCAGAGTCCTTAATGCTATACATGTTTGTGCCTTTGTCGTCGCAGGTTGCTGCTAGTTGTATTGGTTTCGGCGCGATATAAATCCATGCGCCTGGTTGTTGTAATTCTATTAGGATTGTGTGATTCAGTGTCATAATGCGTATTTTACAATTGTTCGGTTTTTTTGTTAGTTTGGTGTACAGCTGTACCTCGCACGGTCCGTACGGTATCGCTTTGAATATCGGGTGGTTAGAGGTACAGAGGTATAGCTCGTTTATAGTCTTACATTTTGATAGGTCCTGTTTGCTTAACTGTATGTAATCTTGCACCGCGGTGTCAAGTACTACGTAGGAGTCGAGGGGTTCTATATACGCGTAGAACGATTCGTTTATCTTTGTGGGTACTGGGTGTACCTTGCTTAATTTGAATTTTTTGGCGTTCAGCAACGGAATATCTAGTACCACAGTAATTGATTTGGTATCCGAAAATGCAGAGAGTGTAAGGATTTCGTACAAGACGTGCATGTTTTCTAATTTTATTCCGATGGGGAAGTCTAGTCCTTGCGGTATATGAGCTAGTGCGGCAGTGAGGTAGGTTATGATTTGTGCTGGCGGTATCAGTCGTGGGTTTAAGACTCCCTTTTTTATATCAATAATGAACTCTAATAAGTCTTGAGTGTCGCGCAGGAGTGTTTCCGCGACGCTATTTATTAGTATGAGGTTTTCGTCTATCGTCTCTCGAAATCTAGTAATGTCCGTAGTCTGTTGGAGTAGGTATTGAATTTGCCAAGTCGCGTTTAAAAGGGTTTTTTCATTTTCTTCTACGTTGTGTATAGTTTCATTGAGAAGTTCGGCGTTAGCTCTTACAATTTGCATTTGTCCTTTGATTGTATTTTTTAATCTGCTGTCCTGTCTTTTTAGGAAGTCTATTTGGTCGTTGATTTTCTTTCTATCTTCGGAATCCATTAGCCCGAAGAGTGATTTGCCTACGTAGCCTAATCCATCTATTAGTCCGCGACGCTGTTTTGGTGCGGAGCTTATGGTTTGTTGGACGTAGGTAAGGAGCTTAGCTACGCGGTCTACTTTGCTTCGAATTTTCGTGCCGAACGTTTTACAGAATTTTTGTAAGTTATCAGTAGAAGGTGTTTTACACTGGGCAAGTATGTCATATAGTGCTGCCTGGAGATTCGCTTCGCGTCGGTAAATGTAAGATATGTCTACGTGTGGTATTAATTTCCAACTATCTCGGTAGATCTGTAGCTCGCCTATGTTTTCGAAATAAATGCCTGGGTGGTCTTGGAATTCTTTTATAGCGAAGTTTGTGTCGGGGGTTGTCCCTTCTATGAGTAGTATCGTCGTTTGTAGGACGGTAATCCTGCAAAATATAATGTCGAGGTGTAGTCGGCGCTTCGTTCCGTTCGTCGCGAAGTCTCTTGTCCTGCGTATGCTATGCGTGCATGAGATAAAATTTTGCTAACGTAAGACGATTCGTCTTCGCAAGGGACTCGATTGTCTCGTCGCTTCTCATTTCGTTTCAGCCTCCATCATGTTGTCGCTGATGGACATTCCTCGCGAGATCGTGTTGTTTTTATTGGTTGGTTTATTAATGTTTGGTGTCTATTAGACGTGCGTGGGAGTGTGGAGTTTGTGTTAATAAAATTTGTGTTTTTTTTTTTTCAGTGGTTGGAATATCCGGCCCCGCCCGGATACTTAAATTTTGGTTATCGGCGCGCGGTACGAGAGTACCGTGCGGCGCGGCGTCGATTCGACGCTGAGAACGCCGAATGGGTCGACGGAGAGGACGCGTGGGGCGTGCGGGCCCTGTTTGGTGAGTTTTTCTTCGTTTAGGTGTCGTTTTCCTTTGCCGAATTCTCGTTTCTGATTATTTCGCGTCTGGTGATGGTTTCAGAGCGTCACGGAGATCAGTTTATCGGGCCCGCGCGGCGGCAGGGCTTGTGTGCACTGTGCGAGGCCGCCCTTTCTTCAGCCGCGCGTCGTGGACTTTAATTTTGGTGTAAACCGTTTATGTAAAATTCTTATTTTTATTAAATTTATGTTACTTCTATCAGCTTATTTAGTTGTTCGCGTAATTTTTACTTCCCTTCACGGTTGCGGCCTTTTCCTATGCTCAATATTCGATAAAGTGTTTTAGTCTGTTAGCGTGTACGCGGAGCGTTCGTCGTCCTTTAATTATGGTATAGTTATTATTATCATGTACGCCTTGGATCTGGTAGGGACCTATCCAAGCGGGGGTTAATTTCTTTGATCTTCCGCGTCTCACGGTATCGTCGTGTAATAGTATTTGGTCTCTTATCTTGAAGGGCTTGTCCGCGGTTTTCCTGTCGTAATACGTCTTAGACTTTTCTTTATGGATTCTTATAGTCTCTCGGGCCAGGTTATTAGTAGACCGTAGTCTTTCGCGTAATTCTTCAGCGTATTTGTCGTAGGTATATGTTAATTGCGGTGCCTGGTTTAGTGAGGTCGGCAGGGTAGCTTGTTTCCCAAAAACGAGTTCGTAGGGTGTGTATTTAGTAGACGTGTGCGGGGTGGTATTGTACGTGAACATCGCGTACGGTAGCCACTCGTCCCAATCAGTCTGGTCTTCCGCGATAAAATTCTTTAAGTATTCGGCTAGTGTACGATGGCTTCTTTCTAGAGCTCCGTTTGACTGCGGGTGGTAGGCTGTGGTTTGAATTTTCTCGATTTTGAGCAATTTGCAGACGTTTTTGAATACCTGGCTTAGGAAATTGGTTCCTTGATCGGTCAATACCCGTTGCGGTATACCGTATTCGCAGATTATCTTAGTGACGAATTCCTTTGCTACAGTGTTTGCTTCTTGATTCTCGAGGGGTATGGCTTTACTGAATTTGGTTAGTAGGTCTTGAAAGGTGAGCACGTATTTGTTTCGTCTGCTTGTCTCGGGTAAGGGTCCTACTATGTCTAGTGCACATTTCTCGAATGGTTCCGTGGGAGTGTCTGTAATTACCATGGGAGCTTTGGTTATTCTTGATAACTTGTTTTTCTGACATTTTTCACATCTGGAGATGTATTTTTCTACGTCTTGCCTCATTCCTGGCCATGAATGATTTAATCTTATACGTTCTAGGGTCCGCTTTACCCCTAAGTGTCCTCCTAAGGGTGTGTCATGGAATTCGCGCAGTAGTCGGTTTTTATCGTCCTCCGTATATATTCTATCGCTCGTTTTTTCTTCTGACCGAGGCTCCTCTTCTTCGCTGGCGCCTTCACTGGCGTCGGCTACTATTTCGCTGCTGATCTTTTGTTTCGCTCCTCGCGTTATCGCGAACATTCTGCTGAGGGCGTCCGCGTTCTTATTCGTTTTTCCCGTCTTATACTCTATGCTATAATCGTATTCTGCTAATTTCAACTTCCATCTCATTAATCTAGAACCGGGGTCCTTTACGTTAAAAAGCCAAGTAAGTGGCTTGTGGTCCGTCACGATTTTGAATTTGGTGCCGTATACGTATGGTCTGAAATGTTGCGTCGCCCATACGATAGCTAGCAGTTCTTTTTCGATTGTGCTGTAATTTTCTTCCGCCTTGTTTAATACCCTGCTCGCGTATGCTATCGGCAAGTCTTGTCCTATTTTTCCTTGCGATAGTACCGCTCCTATCGCTTTTCCGGAAGCGTCCGTTGTTAGAACAAACGGTTTCGAAAAATCTGGATATTGTAATATCGGTGCTGTCGTTAGTTTTTCCTTTAGAATCTCGAGGGCTTCTTGCTCCTGTGCGGTCCATCTGAATGTTTGGTCTTTCTTCAATAGTTGTGTTAGTGGTTTCGCGATTTGTGAGAAATGGTCTATAAATCTCCTGTAATATCCAGCTAAGCCTAGGAAGGATTGCACGTCTTTGACTCCTTTGGGTATTGGGAAGTTTCGGACGGCGTCTAATTTTGACGGGTCTGGTTTGATGCCGTTTTCGGTTATTATGTGTCCTAAGTATATTGTTTCCTTTCGTAGAAATTCACATTTGTTAGGTTGAAGCTTTAGGCCACTTTCGCGTATACGTTCAAATACTAATTCTAGACGATCCTGGTGTTCTTTCAACGAGCGTCCGTAGACGACTATATCATCCAAATACACGAAACATTTTATTCTCTGTAGGCCCGATAGTACGGTATTCATTAATCTTTGGAACGTCGCGGGAGCGTTTTTAAGCCCAAACGGCATTCTATTATATTCAAAATGGCCGTATGGCGTCGAGAACGCGGTTTTTTCGCGGTCTTCCTTTTTCATGGCTATTTGATGGAATCCTGACGCCAAATCTAAGGTTGAAAAGTATTTCGCTCCGCCTAATTGGTCTAGAATATCTGTTATGTTGGGTAAGGGGTATGAATCACCTATTGTCGCGTCGTTTACCTTCCTAAAATCTACCACTACTCTTAGTCTGCGTTTACCTGTAGCGTCTGGTTTTTTCGGGACTACTAGCAAGGGAGCGTTCCATTGGCTGGCGCTTGGTCTAATTATTCCTTCCTTTACCATTTCTTGAACTTGTCTATCCACTTCATCCGTATGCGCTTGAGGCAATCTATACGGCTTCACATATATAGGTTTGGTACCTTGGGTTAGGGTAATTGAATGTTCCGCTTTTGTGGAGTATCCGAGTTTGTCTCCCTCTAATCCGAATATTTCGTTGTATTTTTCGCAAAGTCCAAGTAAGCTTGTTTCTTCTTCGCCATTTAGGTGTTCGGTCCTGAGGCTTTCGCGCAAGATTTGCATTCTATTTTTTCCGCGTACGGCGTGTACCATATATGTCGGCGCGTCGCGCTCCTTGTCGCAGGTCGCGCCCGTCGGGTCAATGTCATCACTCGTCAGTGGTTCTAACGTCACAGTCGGCGTACTGATAAGGACTTCGTCCGCTGTGGTGTTCATTACGCTTATTACGCATTTTCCGTCTTTGCCTATGGTTAATGAGTTCCCTATGAGTATTCCTGGCTTGATCTGCTGTCCCTCTACTATTCCTTCTCCTATACTTGTCGTTCTGGCAAAGAGAATTGTTTCTGATCGCGGTTTTAGTGTTACGTTTCCTCTTCCGGAGTAAGGGAACCGTATTCCGTACAATTCTATTCCTTGGTTTGCTCGGATGCATACGTCGTGCTTGGTCATAAAATCTTGTCCCAGGATTCCGTCTGCTTTTAACGGAAAGTCGTCTTTCACTAACCGACAAGGATGCGTTACCAGTTTATTTCCAACCCTTATGTTTAATTGTATTAGACATAGCGTCTTGATTTCCATTGGAGCTATTCCTCGCAGGGACACTACTTCGTCTTGGGCGTGCACATCGCCCAACACCTTTCCTATCTTTATTAACGTAATATCGGCACCGGTATCGACCAGCAAATTTGCTTTTCCTTTCACTAGCTCTGGCGCCTTGATTTCAATGGTGTTCTCTGTCTTGGAAGTCACTACCAGGTTCGCTCGGTATGAATCTACTCTGGCTCCTGCGTTAGTTTGTCTATCGTCGGTTGTTCCGTGGCCCGCGTTCGGGTAATCTCGATTTCCGCTAGGCGATTCTCGGCTCGGGTTTCTGCTAAAATTCTGTCTAAAATCGTCGCGTCTATTATTCGTATTTGTATAGCGCGGTCTATATTCTCGTTCATTTGCTCTTTCTCTGGCCCTACATTCCCTGATTTGGTGTCCCGGTTTTTTACAATAGTGGCAGACTACTGTGACGCGTTGAACTTCCCTTTTTATGTGCGTCTGTTGCGTCGGATAGTTTATTCGCGGCATGCTTAATCGCGTATAACAATTCCTCGCTAAATGTCCTAATTTATTACAGCGTTCGCAGCGCGGTACGTTTGACCCTTCCCTTCTCTTGGGTTGATCATCGAACTTTCTAAAATTTTTTGAGGTGTTTAGGCCCATCGCTTGTTCCTCCTCTATTGCTGAGGCTATAGCTGCATTTAACGTTGTGTAGTTTCGAGACCTTATGATCGTTCTCAGTTTTATATTCAACCCGAGGGTGAAAACATCTAGAGCGCGTTCTTGCACTGATTTTGTTAACGCGTTATTTACTTCGTTGCTGTTTCCTGGCTTTACCGACAGCTCGGATAACTCTCCTGCTAATTCTTCTACTCTACACGCGAATAGTTTTACGCTCTCGCCATCTCGCTGGTGACAGGCGTGAAACTCCGCTCCAACTGCTCCTATTGACCTTTTATCCACGAATAAGGATGTTAAGATGTCCTTCAATTTATCGAAACTCTCTATTTCCTTGTATTCTAGTACCTTGGCTGCTTTGCCTTTTATTTTCGTCCCTATCACCGTTTTCAAGAACCGCGGTAACTCCGTTGCGGGGACAAACTCTGCGGCGCTCGCATAGGACTTCAAAAATTCTGCAAGCTCGTCTGACGATTTCCCTACGAATTTATCGACTAGTGACAACGCGGTAGACAATTTTTTTTACGTCCGGTAGTCCGGGGGGGTTAGCTCCGTCAAGCAACGACATTTCTTGTCCTTCCGAATTTACTCTGTCCAACAAACTAAAGTCCGCTAGCAAAATCGGGTAGTCTCTATTCGGTGTCACAAAATTTTCCGGAGATGATTCTTCGCTTGAATCGTCGTTCTGCCTAACGCTTAGTTTTAACGGCGGCGGTCGAAGTGTTTGGCGGGACGGTCTTGGATGGTCTATAGAAGGTAGAAGGTCTAGTTCTTCTCGTAAGAAGGTTAACTTTTTATTGAAAAACGATTCGAATGATCTCGACAAGCTCCTTTGACCCGGAAGCTTGAATTGATTCGCGCGTTCGTCTTCTATAGACATGCATGTACCGTCTCTGGATTTCTTTAGGACTCTGGTTTACAATATTTACGCTCGCGTTTTCTGTTTCGGACTCGGTATACGCTTCATTTACTCACAATGCTGCTCGCAAGCACATGTCGTCGGCTCGGTCGGACGTCCTCTCGTACGTGAACCAACGGCGGCGATAAGATGAAACTGGACCCAGCAAGGTCGATCCGTACAGCTGTTCGCTGCGTACCTCGACGGCTGCTTCCCTCGTACGGCTCTCCGTCCGTCCTTCAGGTGCGGCTCCTACACGTTCCTCGGTCTCCAAGTCCTCTCGTGCGCCTCGGTCCTCGGATCCGTGGCGTCCTCGTAGATGGAATTGGTGTTTGGTAGATGGTTGATTCACCCGTTTACTCACAAGCTGATTTTACTCGTTACTAGGTTCGTCGTCGTTCGGACTGCGTCGAACGTCTTCTCAAAGGCCGTTCCTCGGTCCTCTGTGCTACCTCGGTAGCGACGATAACCTGTTTCAGCCTATGCGACTGCGATGATCCAATAATCTTGTCTGAGAGAGTTCAATCTCAGACGATGTCGATTGATCGGTTGCGTCAAGGCTCGGTAAAACTTTTACGATGCAGATCCCACCGCTGCCACCAATTTTGTTGTGCCCTGCGTGATGGCTCGCAAGGCTGGTACGGGATCTGTCGTAATCGTGAGTTCGGGAGCGATTAAAGGATGAGAATCCACCGGGTGAACGGCACCAAATGTGTTTAAACTCAAAGACTAAGTCTTTATTCAGAAACAACTTAAACTAGACTGAGGTGTACAAGTAGGTTTTAGCCGTGTTGCCCGGTCGAGGGTCGGATCTCGAGTCTGCCGATTTGCGGCGGCAAATCGGTTTTTATTTCGCTTATTGGGCGTGGTGCCGTCGCTTCGCGTTGCCGTATATGGTCATAGCGAAGCGCTCGCATTTTTGCTGATTTCGTAGATTCGTGCTCGCCTCGCAACTGATTTGGCTTAGAAACGTCTCGAAACGTTCTAGAGTAATATAATATGTATAATGTATCATAGTGTGTGTAATACGCGTGCTTGGGCGTTGCCTGGGCACAACACTTCCAACTAAAATTTTTTTCACAATCCAAAAAATTGAAGATATTTTCATCTAAATTTACCCAAATATTGATCCTACAACAAAAATACTCAACAAATTCCAAAATTATCCAAGTTGATTTCAAATAAATTTATTAAAATTTGACAAAAATCGTGACAAAATCCAAAAAATCGAAGTTATTTTCATCTAAATTTACTCAAATATAGATCCTACAACAAAAATACTCAACAAAATCCAAAATAATTCAAGTTGATTTCAAACAAATTTATTAAAATTTGACACTTCGAACTAAATTTTTTTTCACAATCCTAAAAATTGAAGATATTTTCATTTAAATTTACCCAAATATTGATCCTACAACAAAAATACTCAACAAATTCCAAAATTATCCAAGTTGATTACAAATAAATTTATTAAAATTTGACAAAAATCGTGACAAAATCCAAAAAATCGAAGTTATTTTCATCTAAATTTACTCAAATATAGATCCTACAACAAAAATACTCAACAAAATCCAAAATAATTCAAGTTGATTTCAAACAAATTTATTAAAATTTGACAGTTCCAACTAAATTTTTTTTCACAATCCTAAAAATTGAAGATATTTTCATTTAAATTTACCCAAATATTGATCCTACAACAAAAATACTCAACAAATTCCAAAATTATCCAAGTTGATTACAAATAAATTTATTAAAATTTGACAAAAATCGTGACAAAATCCAAAAAATCGAAGTTATTTTCATCTAAATTTACTCAATTGTAGATCCTACAACAAAAATACTCAACAGAATCCAAAATAATTCAAGTTGATTTCAAATAAATTTATTAAAATTTGACACTTCCAACTAAAATTTTTTTCACAATCCTAAAAATTGAAGATATTTTCATCTAAATTTACCCAAATATTGATCCTACAACAAAAATACTCAACAAACTCCAAAATTATCCAAGTTGATTTCAAATAAATTTATTAAAATTTGACAACAATCGTGACAAAATCCCAAAAATCGAAGTTATTTTCATCTAAATTTACTCAATTGTAGATCCTACAACAAAAATACTCAAGAAAATCCAAAAAATCGAAGTTGGTTTCAAATAAATTTATTAAAATTTGACACTTCCAACTAAATTTTTTTTTCACAATCCAAAAAATTGTCGTTATTTTCATCTAAATTTACTCAAATATAGATCCTACAACAAAAATACTCAACAAAATCCAAAATAATTCAAGTTGATTTCAAATATATTTATTAAAATTTGACACTTCCAACTAAAAATTTTTTCACAATCCTAAAAATTGAAGATATTTTCATCTAAATTTACCCTAAATATTGATCCTACAACAAAAATACTCAACAAATTCCAAAATTATCCAAGTTGATTTCAAATAAATTTATTAAAATTTGACAAAAATCGTGACAAAATCCAAAAAATTGAAGTTATTTTCATCTAAATTAACTCAATTGTAGATCCTACAACAAAAATACTCAAGAAAATCCAAAAAAATCGAATTTGGTTTCAAATAAATTAATTAAAATTGGACACTTCCAACTAAAATTTTTTTCACAATCCACAAAATTGAAGTTATTTTCATCTAAATTTACTCAAATATAGATCCTACAACAAAAATACTCAACAAAATCCAAAATAATTCAAGTTGATTTCAAATAAATTTATTAAAATTTGACACTTCCAACTAAAATTTTTTTTCACAATCCTAAAAATTGAAGATATTTTCATCTAAATTTACCCAAATATTGATCCTACAACAAAAATACTCAACAAATTCCAAAATTATCCAAGTTGATTTCAAATAAATTTATTAAAATTTGACAAAAATCGTGACAAAATCCAAAAAATTGAAGTTATTTTCATCTAAATTTACTCAATTGTAGATCCTACAACAAAAATACTCAAGAAAATAAAAAAAAATCGAATTTGGTTTCAAATAAATTAATTAAAATTGGACACTTCCAACTAAAATTTTTTACACAATACATAAAATTGAAGTTATTTTCATCTAAATTTACTCAAATATAGATCCTACAACAAAAATACTCAACAAAATCCAAAATAATTCAAGTTGATTTCAAACAAATTTATTAAAATTTGACAGTTCCAACTAAATTTTTTTTCACAATCCTAAAAATTGAAGATATTTTCATTTAAATTTACCCAAATATTGATCCTACAACAAAAATACTCAACAAATTCCAAAATTATCCAAGTTGATTACAAATAAATTTATTAAAATTTGACAAAAATCGTGACAAAATCCAAAAAATCGAAGTTATTTTCATCTAAATTTACTCAATTGTAGATCCTACAACAAAAATACTCAACAGAATCCAAAATAATTCAAGTTGATTTCAAATAAATTTATTAAAATTTGACACTTCCAACTAAAATTTTTTTCACAATCCTAAAAATTGAAGATATTTTCATCTAAATTTACCCAAATATTGATCCTACAACAAAAATACTCAACAAACTCCAAAATTATCCAAGTTGATTTCAAATAAATTTATTAAAATTTGACAACAATCGTGACAAAATCCCAAAAATCGAAGTTATTTTCATCTAAATTTACTCAATTGTAGATCCTACAACAAAAATACTCAAGAAAATCCAAAAAATCGAAGTTGGTTTCAAATAAATTTATTAAAATTTGACACTTCCAACTAAATTTTTTTTTCACAATCCAAAAAATTGTCGTTATTTTCATCTAAATTTACTCAAATATAGATCCTACAACAAAAATACTCAACAAAATCCAAAATAATTCAAGTTGATTTCAAATATATTTATTAAAATTTGACACTTCCAACTAAAAATTTTTTCACAATCCTAAAAATTGAAGATATTTTCATCTAAATTTACCCAAATATTGATCCTACAACAAAAATACTCAACAAATTCCAAAATTATCCAAGTTGATTTCAAATAAATTTATTAAAATTTGACAAAAATCGTGACAAAATCCAAAAAATTGAAGTTATTTTCATCTAAATTTACTCAATTGTAGATCCTACAACAAAAATACTCAAGAAAATAAAAAAAAATCGAATTTGGTTTCAAATAAATTAATTAAAATTGGACACTTCCAACTAAAATTTTTTACACAATACATAAAATTGAAGTTATTTTCATCTAAATTTACTCAAATATAGATCCTACAACAAAAATACTCAACAAAATCCAAAATAATTCAAGTTGATTTCAAACAAATTTATTAAAATTTGACAGTTCCAACTAAATTTTTTTTCACAATCCTAAAAATTGAAGATATTTTCATTTAAATTTACCCAAATATTGATCCTACAACAAAAATACTCAACAAATTCCAAAATTATCCAAGTTGATTACAAATAAATTTATTAAAATTTGACAAAAATCGTGACAAAATCCAAAAAATCGAAGTTATTTTCATCTAAATTTACTCAATTGTAGATCCTACAACAAAAATACTCAACAGAATCCAAAATAATTCAAGTTGATTTCAAATAAATTTATTAAAATTTGACACTTCCAACTAAAATTTTTTTCACAATCCTAAAAATTGAAGATATTTTCATCTAAATTTACCCAAATATTGATCCTACAACAAAAATACTCAACAAACTCCAAAATTATCCAAGTTGATTTCAAATAAATTTATTAAAATTTGACAACAATCGTGACAAAATCCCAAAAATCGAAGTTATTTTCATCTAAATTTACTCAATTGTAGATCCTACAACAAAAATACTCAAGAAAATCCAAAAAATCGAAGTTGGTTTCAAATAAATTTATTAAAATTTGACACTTCCAACTAAATTTTTTTTTCACAATCCAAAAAATTGTCGTTATTTTCATCTAAATTTACTCAAATATAGATCCTACAACAAAAATACTCAACAAAATCCAAAATAATTCAAGTTGATTTCAAATATATTTATTAAAATTTGACACTTCCAACTAAAAATTTTTTCACAATCCTAAAAATTGAAGATATTTTCATCTAAATTTACCCTAAATATTGATCCTACAACAAAAATACTCAACAAATTCCAAAATTATCCAAGTTGATTTCAAATAAATTTATTAAAATTTGACAAAAATCGTGACAAAATCCAAAAAATTGAAGTTATTTTCATCTAAATTAACTCAATTGTAGATCCTACAACAAAAATACTCAAGAAAATCCAAAAAAATCGAATTTGGTTTCAAATAAATTAATTAAAATTGGACACTTCCAACTAAAATTTTTTTCACAATCCACAAAATTGAAGTTATTTTCATCTAAATTTACTCAAATATAGATCCTACAACAAAAATACTCAACAAAATCCAAAATAATTCAAGTTGATTTCAAATAAATTTATTAAAATTTGACACTTCCAACTAAAATTTTTTTTCACAATCCTAAAAATTGAAGATATTTTCATCTAAATTTACCCAAATATTGATCCTACAACAAAAATACTCAACAAATTCCAAAATTATCCAAGTTGATTTCAAATAAATTTATTAAAATTTGACAAAAATCGTGACAAAATCCAAAAAATTGAAGTTATTTTCATCTAAATTTACTCAATTGTAGATCCTACAACAAAAATACTCAAGAAAATAAAAAAAAATCGAATTTGGTTTCAAATAAATTAATTAAAATTGGACACTTCCAACTAAAATTTTTTTCACAATACATAAAATTGAAGTTATTTTCATCTAAATTTACTCAAATATAGATCCTACAACAAAAATACTCAACAAAATCCAAAATAATTCAAGTTGATTTCAAATAAATTTATTAAAATTTGACACTTCCAACTAAAATTTTTTTTCACAATCCTAAAAATTGAAGATATTTTCATCTAAATTTACTCAAATATAGATCTTACAACAAAAATACTCAACAAATTCCAAAATTATCCAAGTTGATTTCAAATAAATTTATTAAAATTTGACAAAAATCGTGACAAAATCCAAAAATCGAAGTTATTTTCATCTAAATTTACTCAATTGTAGATCCTACAACAAAAATACTCAAGAAAATCCAAAAAATCGAATTTGGTTTCAAATAAATTTATTAAAATTTGACACTTCCAACTAAATTTTTTTTCACAATCCAAAAAATTGTCGTTATTTTCATCTAAATTTACTCAAATATAGATCCTACAACAAAAATACACAACAAAATCCAAAATAATTCAAGTTGATTTCAAATAAATTTATTAAAATTTGACACTTCCAACTAAAATTTTTTTCACAATCCTAAAAATTGAAGATATTTTCATCTAAATTTACCCAAATATTGATCCTACAACAAAAATACTCAACAAATTCCAAAATTATCCAAGTTGATTTCAAATAAATTTATTAAAATTTGACAAAAATCGTGACAAAATCCAAAAAATCGAAGTTATTTTCATCTAAATTTACTCAAATATAGATCCTACAACAAAAACACTCAACAAAATCCAAAATAATTCAAGTTGACTTCAAATAAATGTATTAAAATTTGACACTTCCAACTAAAAATTTTTTCACAATCCACAAAATTGAAGTTATTTTCATCTAAATTTACTCAAATATAGATCCTACAACAAAAATACTCAACAAAATCCAAAATAATTCAAGTTGATTTCAAATAAATTTATTAAAATTTGACACTTCCAACTAAAATTTTTTTCACAATCCTAAAAATGGAAGATATTTTCATCTAAATTTACCATAAATATTGATCCTACAACAAAAATACTCAACAAATTCCAAAATTATCCAAGTTGATTTCAAATAAATTTATTAAAATTTGACAAAAATCGTGACAAAATCCAAAAAATTGAAGTTATTTTCATCTAAATTTACTCAATTGTAGATCCTACAACAAAAATACTCAAGAAAAAAAAAAAATCGAATTTGGTTTCAAATAAATTAATAAAAATTGGACACTTCCAACTAAAATTTTTTCACAATACATAAAATTGAAGTTATTTTCATCTAAATTTACTCAAATATAGATCCTACAACAAAAATACTCAACAAAATCCAAAATGATTCAAGTTGATTTCAAATAAATTTATTAAAATTTGACACTTCCAACTAAAATTTTTTTTCACGATCCTAAAAATTGAAGATATTTTCATCTAAATTTACTCAAATATAGATCTTACAACAAAAATACTCAACAAATTCCAAAATTATCCAAGTTGATTTCAAATAAATTTATTAAAATTTGACAAAAATCGTGACAAAATCCAAAAATCGAAGTTATTTTCATCTAAATTTACTCAATTGTAGATCCTACAACAAAAATACTCAAGAAAATCCAAAAAATCGAATTTGGTTTCAAATAAATTTATTAAAATTTGACACTTCCAACTAAATTTTTTTTCAGAATCCACAAAATTGAAGTTATTGTCATCTAAATTTACTCAAATATAGATCCTACAACAAAAATACTCAACAAAATCCAAAATAATTCAAGTTGATTTCAAATATATTTATTAAAATTTGACACTTCCAACTAAATTTTTTTTCACAATCCTAAAAATTGAAGATATTTTCATCTAAATTTACCCAAATATTGATCCTACAACAAAAATACTCAACAAATTCCAAAATTATCCAAGTTGATTTCAAATAAATTTATTAAAATTTGACAAAAATCGTGACAAAATCCAAAAAATCGAAGTTATTTTCATCTAAATTTACTCAATTGTAGATCCTACAACAAAAATACTCAAGAAAATCCAAAAAATCGAATTTGGTTTCAAATAAATTTATTAAAATTTGACACTTCCAACTAAAATTTTTTTCACAATCCACAAAATTGAAGTTATTTTCATCTAAATTTACTCAAATATAGATCCTACAACAAAAATACTCAACAAAATCCAAAATAATTCAAGTTGATTTCAAATAAATTTATTAAAATTTGACACTTCCAACTAAAATTTTTTTCACAATCCTATAAATTGAAGATATTTTCATCTAAATTTACTCAAATATAGATCTTACAACAAAAATACTCAACAAATTCCAAAATTATCCAAGTTGATTTCAAATAAATTTATTAAAATTTGACAAAATCGTGACAAAATCCAAAAAATCGAAGTTATTTTCATCTAAATTTACTCCATTGTAGATCCTACAACAAAAATACTCAAGAAAATCCAAAAAATCGAATTTGGTTTCAAATAAATTAATTAAAATTGGACACTTCCAACTAAAATTTTTTTCACAATCCACAAAATCGAAGTTATTTTCATCTAAATTTACTCAATTGTAGATCCTACAACAAAAATACTCAACAGAATCCAAAATAATTCAAGTTGATTTCAAATAAATTTATTAAAATTTGACACTTCCAACTAAAATTTTTTTCACAATCCTAAAAATTGAAGATATTTTCATCTAAATTTACCCAAATATTGATCCTACAACAAAAATACTCAACAAACTCCAAAATTATCCAAGTTGATTTCAAATAAATTTATTAAAATTTGACAACAATCGTGACAAAATCCCAAAAATCGAAGTTATTTTCATCTAAATTTACTCAATTGTAGATCCTACAACAAAAATACTCAAGAAAATCCAAAAAATCGAAGTTGGTTTCAAATAAATTTATTAAAATTTGACACTTCCAACTAAATTTTTTTTCACAATCCAAAAAATTGTCGTTATTTTCATCTAAATTTACTCAAATATAGATCCTACAACAAAAATACTCAACAAAATCCAAAATAATTCAAGTTGATTTCAAATATATTTATTAAAATTTGACACTTCCAACTAAAAATTTTTTCACAATCCTAAAAATTGAAGATATTTTCATCTAAATTTACCCTAAATATTGATCCTACAACAAAAATACTCAACAAATTCCAAAATTATCCAAGTTGATTTCAAATAAATTTATTAAAATTTGACAAAAATCGTGACAAAATCCAAAAAATTGAAGTTATTTTCATCTAAATTAACTCAATTGTAGATCCTACAACAAAAATACTCAAGAAAATCCAAAAAAATCGAATTTGGTTTCAAATAAATTAATTAAAATTGGACACTTCCAACTAAAATTTTTTTCACAATCCACAAAATTGAAGTTATTTTCATCTAAATTTACTCAAATATAGATCCTACAACAAAAATACTCAACAAAATCCAAAATAATTCAAGTTGATTTCAAATAAATTTATTAAAATTTGACACTTCCAACTAAAATTTTTTTTCACAATCCTAAAAATTGAAGATATTTTCATCTAAATTTACCCAAATATTGATCCTACAACAAAAATACTCAACAAATTCCAAAATTATCCAAGTTGATTTCAAATAAATTTATTAAAATTTGACAAAAATCGTGACAAAATCCAAAAAATTGAAGTTATTTTCATCTAAATTTACTCAATTGTAGATCCTACAACAAAAATACTCAAGAAAATAAAAAAAAATCGAATTTGGTTTCAAATAAATTAATTAAAATTGGACACTTCCAACTAAAATTTTTTTCACAATACATAAAATTGAAGTTATTTTCATCTAAATTTACTCAAATATAGATCCTACAACAAAAATACTCAACAAAATCCAAAATAATTCAAGTTGATTTCAAACAAATTTATTAAAATTTGACAGTTCCAACTAAATTTTTTTTCACAATCCTAGAAATTGAAGATATTTTCATTTAAATTTACCCAAATATTGATCCTACAACAAAAATACTCAACAAATTCCAAAATTATCCAAGTTGATTACAAATAAATTTATTAAAATTTGACAAAAATCGTGACAAAATCCAAAAATTCGAAGTTATTTTCATCTAAATTTACTCAATTGTAGATCCTACAACAAAAATACTCAACAGAATCCAAAATAATTCAAGTTGATTTCAAATAAATTTATTAAAATTTGACACTTCCAAGTAAAATTTTTTTCACAATCCTAAAAATTGAAGATATTTTCATCTAAATTTACCCAAATATTGATCCTACAACAAAAATACTCAACAAACTCCAAAATTATCCAAGTTGATTTCAAATAAATTTATTAAAATTTGACAACAATCGTGACAAAATCCCAAAAATCGAAGTTATTTTCATCTAAATTTACTCAATTGTAGATCCTACAACAAAAATACTCAAGAAAATCCAAAAAATCGAAGTTGGTTTCAAATAAATTTATTAAAATTTGACACTTCCAACTAAATTTTTTTTTCACAATCCAAAAAATTGTCGTTATTTTCATCTAAATTTACTCAAATATAGATCCTACAACAAAAATACTCAACAAAATCCAAAATAATTCAAGTTGATTTCAAATATATTTATTAAAATTTGACACTTCCAACTAAAAATTTTTTCACAATCCTAAAAATTGAAGATATTTTCATCTAAATTTACCCTAAATATTGATCCTACAACAAAAATACTCAACAAATTCCAAAATTATCCAAGTTGATTTCAAATAAATTTATTAAAATTTGACAAAAATCGTGACAAAATCCAAAAAATTGAAGTTATTTTCATCTAAATTAACTCAATTGTAGATCCTACAACAAAAATACTCAAGAAAATCCAAAAAAATCGAATTTGGTTTCAAATAAATTAATTAAAATTGGACACTTCCAACTAAAATTTTTTTCACAATCCACAAAATTGAAGTTATTTTCATCTAAATTTACTCAAATATAGATCCTACAACAAAAATACTCAACAAAATCCAAAATAATTCAAGTTGATTTCAAATAAATTTATTAAAATTTGACACTTCCAACTAAAATTTTTTTTCACAATCCTAAAAATTGAAGATATTTTCATCTAAATTTACTCAAATATAGATCTTACAACAAAAATACTCAACAAATTCCAAAATTATCCAAGTTGATTTCAAATAAATTTATTAAAATTTGACAAAAATCGTGACAAAATCCAAAAATCGAAGTTATTTTCATCTAAATTTACTCAATTGTAGATCCTACAACAAAAATACTCAAGAAAATCCAAAAAATCGAATTTGGTTTCAAATAAATTTATTAAAATTTGACACTTCCAACTAAATTTTTTTTCACAATCCAAAAAATTGTCGTTATTTTCATCTAAATTTACTCAAATATAGATCCTACAACAAAAATACACAACAAAATCCAAAATAATTCAAGTTGATTTCAAATAAATTTATTAAAATTTGACACTTCCAACTAAAATTTTTTTCACAATCCTAAAAATTGAAGATATTTTCATCTAAATTTACCCAAATATTGATCCTACAACAAAAATACTCAACAAATTCCAAAATTATCCAAGTTGATTTCAAATAAATTTATTAAAATTTGACAAAAATCGTGACAAAATCCAAAAAATCGAAGTTATTTTCATCTAAATTTACTCAAATATAGATCCTACAACAAAAACACTCAACAAAATCCAAAATAATTCAAGTTGACTTCAAATAAATGTATTAAAATTTGACACTTCCAACTAAAAATTTTTTCACAATCCACAAAATTGAAGTTATTTTCATCTAAATTTACTCAAATATAGATCCTACAACAAAAATACTCAACAAAATCCAAAATAATTCAAGTTGATTTCAAATAAATTTATTAAAATTTGACACTTCCAACTAAAATTTTTTTCACAATCCTAAAAATGGAAGATATTTTCATCTAAATTTACCATAAATATTGATCCTACAACAAAAATACTCAACAAATTCCAAAATTATCCAAGTTGATTTCAAATAAATTTATTAAAATTTGACAAAAATCGTGACAAAATCCAAAAAATTGAAGTTATTTTCATCTAAATTTACTCAATTGTAGATCCTACAACAAAAATACTCCAGAAAAAAAAAAAAATCGAATTTGGTTTCAAATAAATTAATAAAAATTGGACACTTCCAACTAAAATTTTTTCACAATACATAAAATTGAAGTTATTTTCATCTAAATTTACTCAAATATAGATCCTACAACAAAAATACTCAACAAAATCCAAAATGATTCAAGTTGATTTCAAATAAATTTATTAAAATTTGACACTTCCAACTAAAATTTTTTTTCACGATCCTAAAAATTGAAGATATTTTCATCTAAATTTACTCAAATATAGATCTTACAACAAAAATACTCAACAAATTCCAAAATTATCCAAGTTGATTTCAAATAAATTTATTAAAATTTGACAAAAATCGTGACAAAATCCAAAAATCGAAGTTATTTTCATCTAAATTTACTCAATTGTAGATCCTACAACAAAAATACTCAAGAAAATCCAAAAAATCGAATTTGGTTTCAAATAAATTTATTAAAATTTGACACTTCCAACTAAATTTTTTTTCAGAATCCACAAAATTGAAGTTATTGTCATCTAAATTTACTCAAATATAGATCCTACAACAAAAATACTCAACAAAATCCAAAATAATTCAAGTTGATTTCAAATATATTTATTAAAATTTGACACTTCCAACTAAATTTTTTTTCACAATCCTAAAAATTGAAGATATTTTCATCTAAATTTACCCAAATATTGATCCTACAACAAAAATACTCAACAAATTCCAAAATTATCCAAGTTGATTTCAAATAAATTTATTAAAATTTGACAAAAATCGTGACAAAATCCAAAAAATCGAAGTTATTTTCATCTAAATTTACTCAATTGTAGATCCTACAACAAAAATACTCAAGAAAATCCAAAAAATCGAATTTGGTTTCAAATAAATTTATTAAAATTTGACACTTCCAACTAAAATTTTTTTCACAATCCACAAAATTGAAGTTATTTTCATCTAAATTTACTCAAATATAGATCCTACAACAAAAATACTCAACAAAATCCAAAATAATTCAAGTTGATTTCAAATAAATTTATTAAAATTTGACACTTCCAACTAAAATTTTTTTCACAATCCTATAAATTGAAGATATTTTCATCTAAATTTACTCCATTGTAGATCCTACAACAAAAATACTCAAGAAAATCCAAAAAATCGAATTTGGTTTCAAATAAATTAATTAAAATTGGACACTTCCAACTAAAATTTTTTTCACAATCCACAAAATCGAAGTTATTTTCATCTAAATTTACTCAATTGTAGATCCTACAACAAAAATACTCAACAGAATCCAAAATAATTCAAGTTGATTTCAAATAAATTTATTAAAATTTGACACTTCCAACTAAAATTTTTTTCACAATCCTAAAAATTGAAGATATTTTCATCTAAATTTACCCAAATATTGATCCTACAACAAAAATACTCAACAAACTCCAAAATTATCCAAGTTGATTTCAAATAAATTTATTAAAATTTGACAACAATCGTGACAAAATCCCAAAAATCGAAGTTATTTTCATCTAAATTTACTCAATTGTAGATCCTACAACAAAAATACTCAAGAAAATCCAAAAAATCGAAGTTGGTTTCAAATAAATTTATTAAAATTTGACACTTCCAACTAAATTTTTTTTTCACAATCCAAAAAATTGTCGATATTTTCATCTAAATTTACTCAAATATAGATCCTACAACAAAAATACTCAACAAAATCCAAAATAATTCAAGTTGATTTCAAATATATTTATTAAAATTTGACACTTCCAACTAAAAATTTTTTCACAATCCTAAAAATTGAAGATATTTTCATCTAAATTTACCCTAAATATTGATCCTACAACAAAAATACTCAACAAATTCCAAAATTATCCAAGTTGATTTCAAATAAATTTATTAAAATTTGACAAAAATCGTGACAAAATCCAAAAAATTGAAGTTATTTTCATCTAAATTAACTCAATTGTAGATCCTACAACAAAAATACTCAAGAAAATCCAAAAAAATCGAATTTGGTTTCAAATAAATTTATTAAAATTTGACACTTCCAACTAAAATTTTTTTTCACGATCCTAAAAATTGAAGATATTTTCATCTAAATTTACTCAAATATAGATCTTACAACAAAAATACTCAACAAATTCCAAAATTATCCAAGTTGATTACAAATAAATTTATTAAAATTTGACAAAAATCGTGACAAAATCCAAAAAATCGAAGTTATTTTCATCTAAATTTACTCAATTGTAGATCCTACAACAAAAATACTCAACAGAATCCAAAATAATTCAAGTTGATTTCAAATAAATTTATTAAAATTTGACACTTCCAAGTAAAATTTTTTTCACAATCCTAAAAATTGAAGATATTTTCATCTAAATTTACCCAAATATTGATCCTACAACAAAAATACTCAACAAACTCCAAAATTATCCAAGTTGATTTCAAATAAATTTATTAAAATTTGACAACAATCGTGACAAAATCCCAAAAATCGAAGTTATTTTCATCTAAATTTACTCAATTGTAGATCCTACAACAAAAATACTCAAGAAAATCCAAAAAATCGAAGTTGGTTTCAAATAAATTTATTAAAATTTGACACTTCCAACTAAATTTTTTTTTCACAATCCAAAAAATTGTCGTTATTTTCATCTAAATTTACTCAAATATAGATCCTACAACAAAAATACTCAACAAAATCCAAAATAATTCAAGTTGATTTCAAATATATTTATTAAAATTTGACACTTCCAACTAAAAATTTTTTCACAATCCTAAAAATTGAAGATATTTTCATCTAAATTTACCCTAAATATTGATCCTACAACAAAAATACTCAACAAATTCCAAAATTATCCAAGTTGATTTCAAATAAATTTATTAAAATTTGACAAAAATCGTGACAAAATCCAAAAATCGAAGTTATTTTCATCTAAATTTACTCAATTGTAGATCCTACAACAAAAATACTCAAGAAAATCCAAAAAATCGAATTTGGTTTCAAATAAATTTATTAAAATTTGACACTTCCAACTAAATTTTTTTTCAGAATCCACAAAATTGAAGTTATTGTCATCTAAATTTACTCAAATATAGATCCTACAACAAAAATACTCAACAAAATCCAAAATAATTCAAGTTGATTTCAAATATATTTATTAAAATTTGACACTTCCAACTAAATTTTTTTTCACAATCCTAAAAATTGAAGATATTTTCATCTAAATTTACCCAAATATTGATCCTACAACAAAAATACTCAACAAATTCCAAAATTATCCAAGTTGATTTCAAATAAATTTATTAAAATTTGACAAAAATCGTGACAAAATCCAAAAAATCGAAGTTATTTTCATCTAAATTTACTCAATTGTAGATCCTACAACAAAAATACTCAAGAAAATCCAAAAAATCGAATTTGGTTTCAAATAAATTTATTAAAATTTGACACTTCCAACTAAAATTTTTTTCACAATCCACAAAATTGAAGTTATTTTCATCTAAATTTACTCAAATATAGATCCTACAACAAAAATACTCAACAAAATCCAAAATAATTCAAGTTGATTTCAAATAAATTTATTAAAATTTGACACTTCCAACTAAAATTTTTTTCACAATCCTAAAAATGGAAGATATTTTCATCTAAATTTACCATAAATATTGATCCTACAACAAAAATACTCAACAAATTCCAAAATTATCCAAGTTGATTTCAAATAAATTTATTAAAATTTGACAAAAATCGTGACAAAATCCAAAAAATTGAAGTTATTTTCATCTAAATTTACTCAATTGTAGATCCTACAACAAAAATACTCCAGAAAAAAAAAAAATCGAATTTGGTTTCAAATAAATTAATAAAAATTGGACACTTCCAACTAAAATTTTTTCACAATACATAAAATTGAAGTTATTTTCATCTAAATTTACTCAAATATAGATCCTACAACAAAAATACTCAACAAAATCCAAAATGATTCAAGTTGATTTCAAATAAATTTATTAAAATTTGACACTTCCAACTAAAATTTTTTTTCACGATCCTAAAAATTGAAGATATTTTCATCTAAATTTACTCAAATATAGATCTTACAACAAAAATACTCAACAAATTCCAAAATTATCCAAGTTGATTTCAAATAAATTTATTAAAATTTGACAAAAATCGTGACAAAATCCAAAAATCGAAGTTATTTTCATCTAAATTTACTCAATTGTAGATCCTACAACAAAAATACTCAAGAAAATCCAAAAAATCGAATTTGGTTTCAAATAAATTTATTAAAATTTGACACTTCCAACTAAATTTTTTTTCAGAATCCACAAAATTGAAGTTATTGTCATCTAAATTTACTCAAATATAGATCCTACAACAAAAATACTCAACAAAATCCAAAATAATTCAAGTTGATTTCAAATATATTTATTAAAATTTGACACTTCCAACTAAATTTTTTTTCACAATCCTAAAAATTGAAGATATTTTCATCTAAATTTACCCAAATATTGATCCTACAACAAAAATACTCAACAAATTCCAAAATTATCCAAGTTGATTTCAAATAAATTTATTAAAATTTGACAAAAATCGTGACAAAATCCAAAAAATCGAAGTTATTTTCATCTAAATTTACTCAATTGTAGATCCTACAACAAAAATACTCAAGAAAATCCAAAAAATCGAATTTGGTTTCAAATAAATTTATTAAAATTTGACACTTCCAACTAAAATTTTTTTCACAATCCACAAAATTGAAGTTATTTTCATCTAAATTTACTCAAATATAGATCCTACAACAAAAATACTCAACAAAATCCAAAATAATTCAAGTTGATTTCAAATAAATTTATTAAAATTTGACACTTCCAACTAAAATTTTTTTCACAATCCTATAAATTGAAGATATTTTCATCTAAATTTACTCCATTGTAGATCCTACAACAATAATACTCAAGAAAATCCAAAAAATCGAATTGGGTTTCAAATAAATTAATTAAAATTGGACACTTCCAACTAAAATTTTTTTCACAATCCACAAAATCGAAGTTATTTTCATCTAAATTTACTCAATTGTAGATCCTACAACAAAAATACTCAACAGAATCCAAAATAATTCAAGTTGATTTCAAATAAATTTATTAAAATTTGACACTTCCAACTAAAATTTTTTTCACAATCCTAAAAATTGAAGATATTTTCATCTAAATTTACCCAAATATTGATCCTACAACAAAAATACTCAACAAACTCCAAAATTATCCAAGTTGATTTCAAATAAATTTATTAAAATTTGACAACAATCGTGACAAAATCCCAAAAATCGAAGTTATTTTCATCTAAATTTACTCAATTGTAGATCCTACAACAAAAATACTCAAGAAAATCCAAAAAATCGAAGTTGGTTTCAAATAAATTTATTAAAATTTGACACTTCCAACTAAATTTTTTTTTCACAATCCAAAAAATTGTCGTTATTTTCATCTAAATTTACTCAAATATAGATCCTACAACAAAAATACTCAACAAAATCCAAAATAATTCAAGTTGATTTCAAATATATTTATTAAAATTTGACACTTCCAACTAAAAATTTTTTCACAATCCTAAAAATTGAAGATATTTTCATCTAAATTTACCCTAAATATTGATCCTACAACAAAAATACTCAACAAATTCCAAAATTATCCAAGTTGATTTCAAATAAATTTATTAAAATTTGACAAAAATCGTGACAAAATCCAAAAAATTGAAGTTATTTTCATCTAAATTAACTCAATTGTAGATCCTACAACAAAAATACTCAAGAAAATCCAAAAAAATCGAATTTGGTTTCAAATAAATTAATTAAAATTGGACACTTCCAACTAAAATTTTTTTCACAATCCACAAAATTGAAGTTATTTTCATCTAAATTTACTCAAATATAGATCCTACAACAAAAATACTCAACAAAATCCAAAATAATTCAAGTTGATTTCAAATAAATTTATTAAAATTTGACACTTCCAACTAAAATTTTTTTTCACAATCCTAAAAATTGAAGATATTTTCATCTAAATTTACCCAAATATTGATCCTACAACAAAAATACTCAACAAATTCCAAAATTATCCAAGTTGATTTCAAATAAATTTATTAAAATTTGACAAAAATCGTGACAAAATCCAAAAAATTGAAGTTATTTTCATCTAAATTTACTCAATTGTAGATCCTACAACAAAAATACTCAAGAAAATAAAAAAAAATCGAATTTGGTTTCAAATAAATTAATTAAAATTGGACACTTCCAACTAAAATTTTTTTCACAATACATAAAATTGAAGTTATTTTCATCTAAATTTACTCAAATATAGATCCTACAACAAAAATACTCAACAAAATCCAAAATAATTCAAGTTGATTTCAAACAAATTTATTAAAATTTGACAGTTCCAACTAAATTTTTTTTCACAATCCTAAAAATTGAAGATATTTTCATTTAAATTTACCCAAATATTGATCCTACAACAAAAATACTCAACAAATTCCAAAATTATCCAAGTTGATTACAAATAAATTTATTAAAATTTGACAAAAATCGTGACAAAATCCAAAAAATCGAAGTTATTTTCATCTAAATTTACTCAATTGTAGATCCTACAACAAAAATACTCAACAGAATCCAAAATAATTCAAGTTGATTTCAAATAAATTTATTAAAATTTGACACTTCCAACTAAAATTTTTTTCACAATCCTAAAAATTGAAGATATTTTCATCTAAATTTACCCAAATATTGATCCTACAACAAAAATACTCAACAAACTCCAAAATTATCCAAGTTGATTTCAAATAAATTTATTAAAATTTGACAACAATCGTGACAAAATCCCAAAAATCGAAGTTATTTTCATCTAAATTTACTCAATTGTAGATCCTACAACAAAAATACTCAAGAAAATCCAAAAAATCGAAGTTGGTTTCAAATAAATTTATTAAAATTTGACACTTCCAACTAAATTTTTTTTTCACAATCCAAAAAATTGTCGTTATTTTCATCTAAATTTACTCAAATATAGATCCTACAACAAAAATACTCAACAAAATCCAAAATAATTCAAGTTGATTTCAAATATATTTATTAAAATTTGACACTTCCAACTAAAAATTTTTTCACAATCCTAAAAATTGAAGATATTTTCATCTAAATTTACCCTAAATATTGATCCTACAACAAAAATACTCAACAAATTCCAAAATTATCCAAGTTGATTTCAAATAAATTTATTAAAATTTGACAAAAATCGTGACAAAATCCAAAAAATTGAAGTTATTTTCATCTAAATTAACTCAATTGTAGATCCTACAACAAAAATACTCAAGAAAATCCAAAAAAATCGAATTTGGTTTCAAATAAATTAATTAAAATTGGACACTTCCAACTAAAATTTTTTTCACAATCCACAAAATTGAAGTTATTTTCATCTAAATTTACTCAAATATAGATCCTACAACAAAAATACTCAACAAAATCCAAAATAATTCAAGTTGATTTCAAATAAATTTATTAAAATTTGACACTTCCAACTAAAATTTTTTTTCACAATCCTAAAAATTGAAGATATTTTCATCTAAATTTACCCAAATATTGATCCTACAACAAAAATACTCAACAAATTCCAAAATTATCCAAGTTGATTTCAAATAAATTTATTAAAATTTGACAAAAATCGTGACAAAATCCAAAAAATTGAAGTTATTTTCATCTAAATTTACTCAATTGTAGATCCTACAACAAAAATACTCAAGAAAATAAAAAAAAATCGAATTTGGTTTCAAATAAATTAATTAAAATTGGACACTTCCAACTAAAATTTTTTTCACAATACATAAAATTGAAGTTATTTTCATCTAAATTTACTCAAATATAGATCCTACAACAAAAATACTCAACAAAATCCAAAATAATTCAAGTTGATTTCAAATAAATTTATTAAAATTTGACACTTCCAACTAAAATTTTTTTTCACAATCCTAAAAATTGAAGATATTTTCATCTAAATTTACTCAAATATAGATCTTACAACAAAAATACTCAACAAATTCCAAAATTATCCAAGTTGATTTCAAATAAATTTATTAAAATTTGACAAAAATCGTGACAAAATCCAAAAATCGAAGTTATTTTCATCTAAATTTACTCAATTGTAGATCCTACAACAAAAATACTCAAGAAAATCCAAAAAATCGAATTTGGTTTCAAATAAATTAATAAAAATTGGACACTTCCAACTAAAATTTTTTCACAATACATAAAATTGAAGTTATTTTCATCTAAATTTACTCAAATATAGATCCTACAACAAAAATACTCAACAAAATCCAAAATGATTCAAGTTGATTTCAAATAAATTTATTAAAATTTGACACTTCCAACTAAAATTTTTTTTCACGATCCTAAAAATTGAAGATATTTTCATCTAAATTTACTCAAATATAGATCTTACAACAAAAATACTCAACAAATTCCAAAATTATCCAAGTTGATTTCAAATAAATTTATTAAAATTTGACAAAAATCGTGACAAAATCCAAAAATCGAAGTTATTTTCATCTAAATTTACTCAATTGTAGATCCTACAACAAAAATACTCAAGAAAATCCAAAAAATCGAATTTGGTTTCAAATAAATTTATTAAAATTTGACACTTCCAACTAAATTTTTTTTCAGAATCCACAAAATTGAAGTTATTGTCATCTAAATTTACTCAAATATAGATCCTACAACAAAAATACTCAACAAAATCCAAAATAATTCAAGTTGATTTCAAATATATTTATTAAAATTTGACACTTCCAACTAAATTTTTTTTCACAATCCTAAAAATTGAAGATATTTTCATCTAAATTTACCCAAATATTGATCCTACAACAAAAATACTCAACAAATTCCAAAATTATCCAAGTTGATTTCAAATAAATTTATTAAAATTTGACAAAAATCGTGACAAAATCCAAAAAATCGAAGTTATTTTCATCTAAATTTACTCAATTGTAGATCCTACAACAAAAATACTCAAGAAAATCCAAAAAATCGAATTTGGTTTCAAATAAATTTATTAAAATTTGACACTTCCAACTAAAATTTTTTTCACAATCCACAAAATTGAAGTTATTTTCATCTAAATTTACTCAAATATAGATCCTACAACAAAAATACTCAACAAAATCCAAAATAATTCAAGTTGATTTCAAATAAATTTATTAAAATTTGACACTTCCAACTAAAATTTTTTTCACAATCCTATAAATTGAAGATATTTTCATCTAAATTTACTCAAATATAGATCTTACAACAAAAATACTCAACAAATTCCAAAATTATCCAAGTTGATTTCAAATAAATTTATTAAAATTTGACAAAATCGTGACAAAATCCAAAAAATCGAAGTTATTTTCATCTAAATTTACTCCATTGTAGATCCTACAACAAAAATACTCAAGAAAATCCAAAAAATCGAATTTGGTTTCAAATAAATTTATTAAAATTTGACACTTCCAACAAAAATTTTTTTCACAATCCACAAAATTGAAGTTATTTTCATCTAAATTTACTCAAATATAGATCCTACAACAAAATCCAAAATAATTCAAGTTGATTTCAAATAAATTTATTAAAATTTGACACTTCCAACTAAAATTTTTTTCACAATCCTAAAAATTGAAGATATTTTCATCTAAATTTACCCAAATATTGATCCTACAACAAAAATACTCAACAAATTCCAAAATTATCCAAGTTGATTTCAAATAAATTTATTAAAATTTGACAAAAATCGTGACAAAATCCAAAAAATCGAAGTTATTTTCATCTAAATTTACTCAAATATAGATCCCACAACAAAAATACTCAACAAAATCCAAAATAATTCAAGTTGATTTCAAACAAATTTATTAAAATTTGACACTTCCAACTAAATTTTTTTTCACAATCCTAAAAATTGAAGATATTTTCATTTAAATTTACCCAAATATTGATCCTACAACAAAAATACTCAACAAATTCCAAAATTATCCAAGTTGATTACAAATAAATTTATTAAAATTTGACAAAAATCGTGACAAAATCCAAAAAATCGAAGTTATTTTCATCTAAATTTACTCAATTGTAGATCCTACAACAAAAATACTCAAGAAAATCCAAAAAATCGAAGTTGGTTTCAAATAAATTTATTAAAATTTGACACTTCCAACTAAAAATTTTTTCACAATCCTAAAAATTGAAGATATTTTCATCTAAATTTACCCAAATATTGATCCTACAACAAAAATACTCAACAAATTCCAAAATTATCCAAGTTGATTTCAAATAAATTTATTAAAATTTGACAAAAATCGTGACAAAATCCAAAAAATCGAAGTTATTTTCATCTAAATTTTCTCAATTGTAGATCCTACAACAAAAATACTCAAGAAAATAAAAAAAAATCGAATTTGGTTTCAAATAAATTAATAAAAATTGGACACTTCCAACTAAAATTTTTTTCACAATACATAAAATTGAAGTTATTTTCATCTAAATTTACTCAAATATAGATCCTACAACAAAAATACTCAACAAAATCCAAAATGATTCAAGTTGATTTCAAATAAATTTATTAAAATTTGACACTTCCAACTAAAATTTTTTTTCACGATCCTAAAAATTGAAGATATTTTCATCTAAATTTACTCAAATATAGATCTTACAACAAAAATACTCAACAAATTCCAAAATTATCCAAGTTGATTTCAAATAAATTTATTAAAATTTGACAAAAATCGTGACAAAATCCAAAAATCGAAGTTATTTTCATCTAAATTTACTCAATTGTAGATCCTACAACAAAAATACTCAAGAAAATCCAAAAAATCGAATTTGGTTTCAAATAAATTTATTAAAATTTGACACTTCCAACTAAATTTTTTTTCAGAATCCACAAAATTGAAGTTATTGTCATCTAAATTTACTCAAATATAGATCCTACAACAAAAATACTCAACAAAATCCAAAATAATTCAAGTTGATTTCAAATATATTTATTAAAATTTGACACTTCCAACTAAATTTTTTTTCACAATCCTAAAAATTGAAGATATTTTCATCTAAATTTACCCAAATATTGATCCTACAACAAAAATACTCAACAAATTCCAAAATTATCCAAGTTGATTTCAAATAAATTTATTAAAATTTGACAAAAATCGTGACAAAATCCAAAAAATCGAAGTTATTTTCATCTAAATTTACTCAATTGTAGATCCTACAACAAAAATACTCAAGAAAATCCAAAAAATCGAATTTGGTTTCAAATAAATTTATTAAAATTTGACACTTCCAACTAAAATTTTTTTCACAATCCACAAAATTGAAGTTATTTTCATCTAAATTTACTCAAATATAGATCCTACAACAAAAATACTCAAGAAAATCCAAAAAATCGAATTTGGTTTCAAATAAATTTATTAAAATTTGACACTTCCAACAAAAATTTTTTTCACAATCCACAAAATTGAAGTTATTTTCATCTAAATTTACTCAAATATAGATCCTACAACAAAATCCAAAATAATTCAAGTTGATTTCAAATAAATTTATTAAAATTGGACACTTCCAACTAAAATTTTTTTCACAATCCTAAAAATTGAAGATATTTTCATCTAAATTTACCCAAATATTGATCCTACAACAAAAATACTCAACAAATTCCAAAATTATCCAAGTTGATTTCAAATAAATTTATTAAAATTTGACAAAAATCGTGACAAAATCCAAAAAATCGAAGTTATTTTCATCTAAATTTACTCAAATATAGATCCCACAACAAAAATACTCAACAAAATCCAAAATAATTCAAGTTGATTTCAAACAAATTTATTAAAATTTGACACTTCCAACTAAATTTTTTTTCACAATCCTAAAAATTGAAGATATTTTCATTTAAATTTACCCAAATATTGATCCTACAACAAAAATACTCAACAAATTCCAAAATTATCCAAGTTGATTACAAATAAATTTATTAAAATTTGACAAAAATCGTGACAAAATCCAAAAAATCGAAGTTATTTTCATCTAAATTTACTCAATTGTAGATCCTACAACAAAAATACTCAAGAAAATCCAAAAAATCGAAGTTGGTTTCAAATAAATTTATTAAAATTTGACACTTCCAACTAAAAATTTTTTCACAATCCTAAAAATTGAAGATATTTTCATCTAAATTTACCCAAATATTGATCCTACAACAAAAATACTCAACAAATTCCAAAATTATCCAAGTTGATTTCAAATAAATTTATTAAAATTTGACAAAAATCGTGACAAAATCCAAAAAATCGAAGTTATTTTCATCTAAATTTTCTCAATTGTAGATCCTACAACAAAAATACTCAAGAAAATAAAAAAAAATCGAATTTGGTTTCAAATAAATTAATAAAAATTGGACACTTCCAACTAAAATTTTTTTCACAATACATAAAATTGAAGTTATTTTCATCTAAATTTACTCAAATATAGATCCTACAACAAAAATACTCAACAAAATCCAAAATGATTCAAGTTGATTTCAAATAAATTTATTAAAATTTGACACTTCCAACTAAATTTTTTTTCACAATCCTAAAAATTGAAGATATTTTCATTTAAATTTACCCAAATATTGATCCTACAACAAAAATACTCAACAAATTCCAAAATTATCCAAGTTGATTACAAATAAATTTATTAAAATTTGACAAAAATCGTGACAAAATCCAAAAAATCGAAGTTATTTTCATCTAAATTTACTCAATTGTAGATCCTACAACAAAAATACTCAACAAAATCCAAAATAATTCAAGTTGATTTCAAATAAATTTATTAAAATTTGACACTTCCAACTAAAATTTTTTTCACAATCCTATAAATTGAAGATATTTTCATCTAAATTTACTCAAATATAGATCTTACAACAAAAATACTCAACAAATTCCAAAATTATCCAAGTTGATTTCAAATAAATTTATTAAAATTTGACAAAATCGTGACAAAATCCAAAAAATCGAAGTTATTTTCATCTAAATTTACTCCATTGTAGATCCTACAACAAAAATACTCAAGAAAATCCAAAAAATCGAATTTGGTTTCAAATAAATTTATTAAAATTTGACACTTCCAACAAAAATTTTTTTCACAATCCACAAAATTGAAGTTATTTTCATCTAAATTTACTCAAATATAGATCCTACAACAAAATCCAAAATAATTCAAGTTGATTTCAAATAAATTTATTAAAATTGGACACTTCCAACTAAAATTTTTTTCACAATCCTAAAAATTGAAGATATTTTCATCTAAATTTACCCAAATATTGATCCTACAACAAAAATACTCAACAAATTCCAAAATTATCCAAGTTGATTTCAAATAAATTTATTAAAATTTGACAAAAATCGTGACAAAATCCAAAAAATCGAAGTTATTTTCATCTAAATTTACTCAAATATAGATCCCACAACAAAAATACTCAACAAAATCCAAAATAATTCAAGTTGATTTCAAACAAATTTATTAAAATTTGACACTTCCAACTAAATTTTTTTTCACAATCCTAAAAATTGAAGATATTTTCATTTAAATTTACCCAAATATTGATCCTACAACAAAAATACTCAACAAATTCCAAAATTATCCAAGTTGATTACAAATAAATTTATTAAAATTTGACAAAAATCGTGACAAAATCCAAAAAATCGAAGTTATTTTCATCTAAATTTACTCAATTGTAGATCCTACAACAAAAATACTCAAGAAAATCCAAAAAATCGAAGTTGGTTTCAAATAAATTTATTAAAATTTGACACTTCCAACTAAAAATTTTTTCACAATCCTAAAAATTGAAGATATTTTCATCTAAATTTACCCAAATATTGATCCTACAACAAAAATACTCAACAAATTCCAAAATTATCCAAGTTGATTTCAAATAAATTTATTAAAATTTGACAAAAATCGTGACAAAATCCAAAAAATCGAAGTTATTTTCATCTAAATTTTCTCAATTGTAGATCCTACAACAAAAATACTCAAGAAAATAAAAAAAAATCGAAGTTGTTTCAAATAAATTTATTAAAATTTGACACTTCCAACTAAATTTTTTTCACAGTCCACAAAATTAAAGTTATTTTCATCTAAATTTACTCAATTGTAGATCCTACAACAAAAATACTCAAGAAAATCCAAAAAATCGAATTTGGTTTCAAATAAATTTATTAAAATTTGACACTTCCAACTAATTTTTTTTTCACAATCCTAAAAATTGAAGATATTTTCATTTAAATTTACCCAAATATTGATCCTACAACAAAAATACTCAACAAATTCCAAAATTATCCAAGTTGATTTCAAATAAATTTATTAAAATTTGACAAAAATCGTGACAAAATCCAAAAAATCGAAGTTATTTTCATCTAAATTTACTCAATTGTAGATCCTACAACAAAAATACTCAAGAAAATCAAAAAAATCGAATTTGGTTTCAAATAAATTAATTAAAATTGGACACTTCCAACTAAAATTTTTTTCACAATCCACAAAATTGAAGTTATTTTCATCTAAATTTACTCAAATATAGATCCTACAACAAAAATACTCAACAAAATCCAAAATAATTCAAGTTGATTTCAAATAAATTTATTAAAATTTGACACTTCCAACTACAATTTTTTTCACAATCCTAAAAATTGAAGATATTTTCATCTAAATTTACCCAAATATTGATCCTACAACAAAAATTCTCAACAAATTCCAAAATTATCCAAGTTGATTTTAAATAAATTTATTAAAATTTGACAAAAATCGTGACAAAATCCAAAAAATCGAAGTTATTTTCATCTAAATTTACTCAAATATAGATCCTACAACAAAAATACTCAACAAAATCCAAAATAATTCAAGTTGATTTCAAACAAATTTATTAAAATTTGACACTTCCAACTAAATTTTTTTTCACAATCCTAAAAATTGAAGATATTTTCATTTAAATTTACCCAAATATTGATCCTACAACAAAAATACTCAACAAATTCCAAAATTATCCAAGTTGATTACAAATAAACTTATTAAAATTTGACAAAAATCGTGACAAAATCCAAAAAATCGAAGTTATTTTCATCTAAATTTACTCAATTGTAGATCCTACAACAAAAATACTCAAGAAAATCCAAAAAATCGAAGTTGGCTTCAAATAAATTTATTAAAATTTGACACTTCCAACTAAATTTTTTTTCACAATCCAAAAAATTGTCGTTATTTTCATCTACATTTACTCAAATATAGATCCTACAACAAAAATACTCAACAAAATCCAAAATAATTCAAGTTGATTTCAAATAAATTTATTAAAATTTGACACTTCCAACTAAAAATTTTTTCACAATCCTATAAATTGAAGATATTTTCATCTAAATTTATTCAAATATAGATCTTACAACAAAAATACTCAACAAATTCCAAAATTATCCAAGTTGATTTCAAATAAATTTATTAAAATTTGACAAAATCGTGACAAAATCCAAAAAATCGAAGTTATTTTCATCTAAATTTACTCAATTGTAGATCCTACAACAAAAATACTCAAGAAAATCCAAAAAATCGAATTTGGTTTCAAATAAATTTATTAAAATTTGACACTTCCAACAAAAATTTTTTTCACAATCCACAAAATTGAAGTTATTTTCATCTAAATTTACTCAAATATAGATCCTACAACAAAAATACTCAACAAAATCCAAAATAATTCAAGTTGATTTCAAATAAATTTATTAAAATTTGACACTTCCAACTAAAAATTTTTTCACAATCCTAAAAATTGAAGATATTTTCATCTAAATTTACTCAAATATAGATCTTACAACAAAAATACTCAACAAATTCCAAAATTATCCAAGTTGATTTCAAATAAATTTATTAAAATTTGACAAAAATCGTGACAAAATCCAAAAATCGAAGTTATTTTCATCTAAATTTACTCAATTGTAGATCCTACAACAAAAATACTCAAGAAAATCCAAAAAATCGAATTTGGTTGCAAATAAATTTATTAAAATTTGACACTTCCAACAAAATTTTTTTTCACAATTCACAAAATTGAAGTTATTTTCATCTAAATTTACTCAAATATAGATCCTACAACAAAAATACTCAACAAAATCCAAAATAATTCAAGTTGATTTCAAATAAATTTATTAAAATTTGACACTTCCAACTAAAATTTTTTTCACAATCCTAAAAATTGAAGATATTTTCATCTAAATTTACCCAAATATTGATCCTACAACAAAAATACTCAACAAATTCCAAAATTATCCAAGTTGATTTCAAATAAATTTATTAAAATTTGACAAAAATCGTGACAAAATCCAAAAAATCGAAGTTATTTTCATCTAAATTTACTCAAATATAGATCCCACAACAAAAATACTCAACAAAATCCAAAATAATTCAAGTTGATTTCAAACAAATTTATTAAAATTTGACACTTCCAACTAAATTTTTTTTCACAATCCTAAAAATTGAAGATATTTTCATTTAAATTTACCCAAATATTGATCCTACAACAAAAATACTCAACAAATTCCAAAATTATCCAAGTTGATTACAAATAAATTTATTAAAATTTGACAAAAATCGTGACAAAATCCAAAAAATCGAAGTTATTTTCATCTAAATTTACTCAATTGTAGATCCTACAACAAAAATACTCAAGAAAATCCAAAAAATCGAAGTTGGTTTCAAATAAATTTATTAAAATTTGACACTTCCAACTAAAAATTTTTTCACAATCCTAAAAATTGAAGATATTTTCATCTAAATTTACCCAAATATTGATCCTACAACAAAAATACTCAACAAATTCCAAAATTATCCAAGTTGATTTCAAATAAATTTATTAAAATTTGACAAAAATCGTGACAAAATCCAAAAAATCGAAGTTATTTTCATCTAAATTTTCTCAATTGTAGATCCTACAACAAAAATACTCAAGAAAAAAAAAAAAAATCGAAGTTGTTTCAAATAAATTTATTAAAATTTGACACTTCCAACTAAATTTTTTTCACAGTCCACAAAATTAAAGTTATTTTCATCTAAATTTACTCAATTGTAGATCCTACAACAAAAATACTCAAGAAAATCCAAAAAATCGAATTTGGTTTCAAATAAATTTATTAAAATTTGACACTTCCAACTAATTTTTTTTTCACAATCCTAAAAATTGAAGATATTTTCATTTAAATTTACCCAAATATTGATCCTACAACAAAAATACTCAACAAATTCCAAAATTATCCAAGTTGATTTCAAATAAATTTATTAAAATTTGACAAAAATCGTGACAAAATCCAAAAAATCGAAGTTATTTTCAACTAAATTTACTCAATTGTAGATCCTACAACAAAAATACTCAAGAAAATCAAAAAAATCGAATTTGGTTTGAAATAAATTAATTAAAATTGGACACTTCCAACTAAAATTTTTTTCACAATCCACAAAATTGAAGTTATTTTCATCTAAATTTACTCAAATATAGATCCTACAACAAAAATACTCAACAAAATCCAAAATAATTCAAGTTGATTTCAAATAAATTTATTAAAATTTGACACTTCCAACTACAATTTTTTTCACAATCCTAAAAATTGAAGATATTTTCATCTAAATTTACCCAAATATTGATCCTACAACAAAAATTCTCAACAAATTCCAAAATTATCCAAGTTGATTTCAAATAAATTTATTAAAATTTGACAAAAATCGTGACAAAATCCAAAAAATCGAAGTTATTTTCATCTAAATTTACTCAAATATAGATCCTACAACAAAAATACTCAACAAAATCCAAAATAATTCAAGTTGATTTCAAACAAATTTATTAAAATTTGACACTTCCAACTAAATTTTTTTTCACAATCCTAAAAATTGAAGATATTTTCATTTAAATTTACCCAAATATTGATCCTACAACAAAAATACTCAACAAATTCCAAAATTATCCAAGTTGATTACAAATAAACTTATTAAAATTTGACAAAAATCGTGACAAAATCCAAAAAATCGAAGTTATTTTCATCTAAATTTACTCAATTGTAGATCCTACAACAAAAATACTCAAGAAAATCCAAAAAATCGAAGTTGGCTTCAAATAAATTTATTAAAATTTGACACTTCCAACTAAATTTTTTTTCACAATCCAAAAAATTGTCGTTATTTTCATCTAAATTTACTCAAATATAGATCCTACAACAAAAATACTCAACAAAATCCAAAATAATTCAAGTTGATTTCAAATAAATTTATTAAAATTTGACACTTCCAACTAAAAATTTTTTCACAATCCTATAAATTGAAGATATTTTCATCTAAATTTATTCAAATATAGATCTTACAACAAAAATACTCAACAAATTCCAAAATTATCCAAGTTGATTTCAAATAAATTTATTAAAATTTGACAAAATCGTTACAAAATCCAAAAAATCGAAGTTATTTTCATCTAAATTTACTCAATTGTAGATCCTACAACAAAAATACTCAAGAAAATCCAAAAAATCGAATTTGGTTTCAAATAAATTTATTAAAATTTGACACTTCCAACAAAAATTTTTTTCACAATCCACAAAATTGAAGTTATTTTCATCTAAATTTACTCAAATATAGATCCTACAACAAAAATACTCAACAAAATCCAAAATAATTCAAGTTGATTTCAAATAAATTTATTAAAATTTGACACTTCCAACTAAAAATTTTTTCACAATCCTAAAAATTGAAGATATTTTCATCTAAATTTACTCAAATATAGATCTTACAACAAAAATACTCAACAAATTCCAAAATTATCCAAGTTGATTTCAAATAAATTTATTAAAATTTGACAAAAATCGTGACAAAATCCAAAAATCGAAGTTATTTTCATCTAAATTTACTCAATTGTAGATCCTACAACAAAAATACTCAAGAAAATCCAAAAAATCGAATTTGGTTGCAAATAAATTTATTAAAATTTGCCACTTCCAACAAAAAGTTTTTTCACAATTCACAAAATTGAAGTTATTTTCATCTAAATTTACTCAAATATAGATCCTACAACAAAAATACTCAACAAAATCCAAAATAATTCAAGTTGATTTCAAATAAATTTATTAAAATTTGACACTTCCAACTAAAATTTTTTTCACAATCCTAAAAATTGAAGATATTTTCATCTAAATTTACCCAAATATTGATCCTACAACAAAAATACTCAACAAATTCCAAAATTATCCAAGTTGATTACAAATAAATTTATTAAAATTTGACAAAAATCGTGACAAAATCCAAAAAATCGAAGTTATTTTCATCTAAATTTACTCAAATATAGATCCTACAACAAAAATACTCAACAAAATCCAAAATAATTCAAGTTGATTTCAAACAAATTTATTAAAATTTGACAGTTCCAACTAAATTTTTTTTCACAATCCTAAAAATTGAAGATATTTTCATTTAAATTTACCCAAATATTGATCCTACAACAAAAATACTCAACAAATTCCAAAATTATCCAAGTTGATTACAAATAAATTTATTAAAATTTGACAAAAATCGTGACAAAATCCAAAAAATCGAAGTTATTTTCATCTAAATTTACTCAATTGTAGATCCTACAACAAAAATACTCAACAGAATCCAAAATAATTCAAGTTGATTTCAAATAAATTTATTAAAATTTGACACTTCCAACTAAAATTTTTTTCACAATCCACAAAATTGAAGTTATTTTCATCTAAATTTACTCAAATATAGATCCTACAACAAAAATACTCAACAAAATCCAAAATAATTCAAGTTGATTTCAAATAAATTTATTAAAATTTGACACTTCCAACTAAAAATTTTTTCACAGTCCTAAAAATTGAAGATATTTTCATCTAAATTTACTCAAATATAGATCTTACAAGAAAAATACTCAACAAATTCCAAAATTATCCAAGTTGATTTCAAATAAATTTATTAAAATTTGACAAAAATCGTGACAAAATCCAAAAAATCGAAGTTATTTTCATCTAAATTTACTCAAATATAGATCCTACAACAAAAATACTCAACAAAATCCAAAATAATTCAAGTTGATTTCAAATAAATTTATTAAAATTTGACACTTCCAACTAAAATTTTTTTCACAATCCTAAAAATTGAAGATATTTTCATCTAAATTTACCCAAATATTGATCCTACAACAAAAATACTCAACAAATTCCAAAATTATCCAAGTTGATTTCAAATAAATATATTAAAATTTGACAAAAAACGTGACAAAATCCAAAAAATCGAAGTTATTTTCATCTAAATTTACTCAATTGTAGATCCTACAACAAAAATACTCAAGAAAATCCAAAAAATCGAATTTGGTTTCAAATAAATTTATTAAACTTTGACACTTCCAACTAAAATTTTTTTCACAATCCACAAAATTGAAGTTATTTTCATCTAAATTTACTCAAATATAGATCCTACAACAAAAATACTCAACAAAATCCAAAATAATTCAAGTTGATTTCAAATAAATTTATTATAATTTGACACTTCCAACTAAAATTTTTTTCACAATCCTAAAAATTGAAGATATTTTCATCCAAATTTACCCAAATATTGATCCTACAACAAAAATACTCAACAAATTCCAAAATTATCCAAGTTGATTTCAAATAAATTTATTAAAATTGGACAAAAATCGTGACAAAATCCAAAAAATCGAAGTTATTTTCATCTAAATTTAGTCAATTGTAGATCCTACAACAAAAATAATCAGGAAAATCCAAAAAATCGAATTTGGTTTCAAATAAATTTATTAAAATTTGACACTTCCAACTAAAATTTTTTTCACAATCCACAAAATTGAAGTTATTTTCATCTAAATTTACTCAAATATAGATCCTACAACAAAAATACTCAACAAAATCCAAAATAATTCATGTTGATTTCAAATAAATTTATTAAAATTTGACACTTCCAACTAAATTTTTTTTCAAAATCCTAAAAATTGAAGATTTTTTCATCTAAATTTACTCAAATATTGATCCTACAACAAAAATAATCAACAAATTCCAAAATTATCCAAGTTGATTTCAAATAAATTTATTAAAATTTGATCAAAATCGTGACAAAATCAAAAAAATCGAAGTTATTTTCATCTAAATTTACTCAATTGTAGATCCTACAACAAAAATACTCAAGAAAATCCAAAAAATCGAATTTGGTTTCAAATAAATTTATTAAAATTTGACACTTCCAACTAAAATTTTTTTCACAATCCACAAAATTGGAGTTATTTTCATCTAAATTTACTCAAATATAGATCCTACAACAAAAATACTCAACAAATTCCAAAATTATCCAAGTTGATTTCAAATAAATTTATTAAAATTTGACAAAAATCGTGACAAAATAAAAAAAATCGAAGTTATTTTCATCTAAATTTTCTCAATTGTAGATCCTACAACAAAAATACTCAAGAAAATCCAAAAAATCGAAGTTGTTTCAAATAAATTTATTAAAATTTGACACTTCCAACTAAATTTTTTTCACAATCCACAAAATTGAAGTTATTTTCATCTAAATTTACTCAATTGTAGATCCTACAACAAAAATACTCAAGAAAATCCAAAAAATCGAATTTGGTTTCAAATAAATTTATTAAAATTTGACACTTCCAACTAAAATTTTTTTCACAATCCACAAAATTGAAGTTATTTTCATCTAAATTTACTCAAATATAGATCCTACAACAAAAATACTCAACAAAATCCTAAATAATTCAAGTTGATTTCAAATAAATTTATTAAAATTTGACACTTCCAACAAAAAATTTTTTCACAGTCCTAAAATTTGAAGATATTTTCATCTAAATTTACTCAAATATAGATCTTACAAGAAAAATACTCAACAAATTCCAAAATTATCCAAGTTGATTTCAAATAAATTTATTAAAATTTGACAAAAATCGTGACAAAATCCAAAAAATCGAAGTTATTTTCATCTAAATTTACTCAATTGTAGATCCTACAACAAAAATACTCAAGAAAATCCAAAAAATCGAAGTTGTTTCAAATAAATTTATTAAAATTTGACACTTCCAACTAAATTTTTTTCACAATCCACAAAATTGAAGTTATTTTCATCTAAATTTACTCAATTGTAGATCCTACAACAAAAATACTCAAGAAAATCCAAAAAATCGAATTTGGTTTCAAATAAATTTATTAAAATTTGACACTTCCAACTAAAATTTTTTTCACAATCCACAAAATTGAAGTTATTTTCATCTAAATTTACTCAAATATAGATCCTACAACAAAAATACTCAACAAAATCCTAAATAATTCAAGTTGATTTCAAATAAATTTATTAAAATTTGACACTTCCAACTAAAAATTTTTTCACAGTCCTAAAATTTGAAGATATTTTCATCTAAATTTACTCAAATATAGATCTTACAACAAAAATACTCAACAAATTCCAAAATTATCCAAGTTGATTTCAAATAAATTTATTAAAATTTGACAAAAATCGTGACAAAATCCAAAAATCGAAGTTATTTTCATCTAAATTTACTCAATTGTAGATCCTACAACAAAAATACTCAAGAAAATCCAAAAAATCGAAGTTGTTTCAAATAAATTTATTAAAATTTGACACTTCCAACTAAATTTTTTTCACAATCCACAAAATTGAAGTTATTTTCATCTAAATTTACTCAATTGTAGATCCTACAACAAAAATACTCAAGAAAATCCAAAAAATCGAATTTGGTTTCAAAAAAATTTATTAAAATTTGACACTTCCAACTAAAATTTTTTTCACAATCCACAAAATTGAAGTTATTTTCATCTAAATTTACTCAAATATAGATCCTACAACAAAAATACTCAACAAAATCCAAAATAATTCAAGTTGATTTCAAATAAATTTATTAAAATTTGACACTTCCAACTAAAAATTTTTTCACAGTCCTGAAAATTGAAGATATTTTCATCTAAATTTACTCAAATATAGATCTTACAAGAAAAATACTCAACAAATTCCAAAATTATCCAAGTTGATTTCAAATAAATTTATTAAAATTTGACAAAAATCGTGACAAAATCCAAAAAATCGAAGTTATTTTCATCTAAATTTACTCAAATATAGATCCTACAACAAAAATACTCAACAAAATCCAAAATAATTCAAGTTGATTTCAAATAAATTTATTAAAATTTGACACTTCCAACTAAAATTTTTTTCACAATCCTAAAAATTGAAGATATTTTCATCTAAATTTACCCAAATATTGATCCTACAACAAAAATACTCAACAAATTCCAAAATTATCCAAGTTGATTTCAAATAAATATATTAAAATTTGACAAAAAACGTGACAAAATCCAAAAAATCGAAGTTATTTTCATCTAAATTTACTCAATTGTAGATCCTACAACAAAAATACTCAAGAAAATCCAAAAAATCGAATTTGGTTTCAAATAAATTTATTAAACTTTGACACTTCCAACTAAAATTTTTTTCACAATCCACAAAATTGAAGTTATTTTCATCTAAATTTACTCAAATATAGATCCTACAACAAAAATACTCAACAAAATCCAAAATAATTCAAGTTGATTTCAAATAAATTTATTATAATTTGACACTTCCAACTAAAATTTTTTTCACAATCCTAAAAATTGAAGATATTTTCATCCAAATTTACCCAAATATTGATCCTACAACAAAAATACTCAACAAATTCCAAAATTATCCAAGTTGATTTCAAATAAATTTATTAAAATGGGACAAAAATCGTGACAAAATCCAAAAAATCGAAGTTATTTTCATCTAAATTTAGTCAATTGTAGATCCTACAACAAAAATAATCAGGAAAATCCAAAAAATCGAATTTGGTTTCAAATAAATTTATTAAAATTTGACACTTCCAACTAAAATTTTTTTCACAATCCACAAAATTGAAGTTATTTTCATCTAAATTTACTCAAATATAGATCCTACAACAAAAATACTCAACAAAATCCAAAATAATTCATGTTGATTTCAAATAAATTTATTAAAATTTGACACTTCCAACTAAATTTTTTTTCAAAATCCTAAAAATTGAAGATTTTTTCATCTAAATTTACTCAAATATTGATCCTACAACAAAAATAATCAACAAATTCCAAAATTATCCAAGTTGATTTCAAATAAATTTATTAAAATTTGATCAAAATCGTGACAAAATCAAAAAAATCGAAGTTATTTTCATCTAAATTTACTCAATTGTAGATCCTACAACAAAAATACTCAAGAAAATCCAAAAAATCGAATTTGGTTTCAAATAAATTTATTAAAATTTGACACTTCCAACTAAAATTTTTTTCACAATCCACAAAATTGGAGTTATTTTCATCTAAATTTACTCAAATATAGATCCTACAACAAAAATACTCAACAAATTCCAAAATTATCCAAGTTGATTTCAAATAAATTTATTAAAATTTGACAAAAATCGTGACAAAATAAAAAAAATCGAAGTTATTTTCATCTAAATTTTCTCAATTGTAGATCCTACAACAAAAATACTCAAGAAAATCCAAAAAATCGAAGTTGTTTCAAATAAATTTATTAAAATTTGACACTTCCAACTAAATTTTTTTCACAATCCACAAAATTGAAGTTATTTTCATCTAAATTTACTCAATTGTAGATCCTACAACAAAAATACTCAAGAAAATCCAAAAAATCGAAATTGGTTTCAAATAAATTTATTAAAATTTGACACTTCCAACTAAAATTTTTTTCACAATCCACAAAATTGAAGTTATTTTCATCTAAATTTACTCAAATATAGATCCTACAACAAAAATACTCAACAAAATCCTAAATAATTCAAGTTGATTTCAAATAAATTTATTAAAATTTGACACTTCCAACTAAAAATTTTTTCACAGTCCTAAAATTTGAAGATATTTTCATCTAAATTTACTCAAATATAGATCTTACAAGAAAAATACTCAACAAATTCCAAAATTATCCAAGTTGATTTCAAATAAATTTATTAAAATTTGACAAAAATCGTGACAAAATCCAAAAAATCGAAGTTATTTTCATCTAAATTTACTCAATTGTAGATCCTACAACAAAAATACTCAAGAAAATCCAAAAAATCGAAGTTGTTTCAAATAAATTTATTAAAATTTGACACTTCCAACTAAATTTTTTTCACAATCCACAAAATTGAAGTTATTTTCATCTAAATTTACTCAATTGTAGATCCTACAACAAAAATACTCAAGAAAATCCAAAAAATCGAATTTGGTTTCAAATAAATTTATTAAAATTTGACACTTCCAACTAAAATTTTTTTCACAATCCACAAAATTGAAGTTATTTTCATCTAAATTTACTCAAATATAGATCCTACAACAAAAATACTCAACAAAATCCTAAATAATTCAAGATGATTTCAAATAAATTTATTAAAATTTGACACTTCCAACTAAAAATTTTTTCACAGTCCTAAAATTTGAAGATATTTTCATCTAAATTTACTCAAATATAGATCTTACAAGAAAAATACTCAACAAATTCCAAAATTATCCAAGTTGATTTCAAATAAATTTATTAAAATTTGACAAAAATCGTGACAAAATCCAAAAAATCGAAGTTATTTTCATCTAAATTTACTCAATTGTAGATCCTACAACAAAAATACTCAAGAAAATCCAAAAAATCGAATTTGGTTTCAAATAAATTTATTAAAATTTGACACTTCCAACTAAAATTTTTTTCACAATCCACAAAATTGGAGTTATTTTCATCTAAATTTACTCAAATATAGATCCTACAACAAAAATACTCAACAAATTCCAAAATTATCCAAGTTGATTTCAAATAAATTTATTAAAATTTGACAAAAATCGTGACAAAATAAAAAAAATCGAAGTTATTTTCATCTAAATTTTCTCAATTGTAGATCCTACAACAAAAATACTCAACAAAATCCAAAAAATCGAAGTTGTTTCAAATAAATTTATTAAAATTTGACACTTCCAACTAAATTTTTTTCACAATCCACAAAATTGAAGTTATTTTCATCTAAATTTACTCAATTGTAGATCCTACAACAAAAATACTCAAGAAAATCCAAAAAATCGAATTTGGTTTCAAATAAATTTATTAAAATTTGACACTTCCAACTAAAATTTTTTTCACAATCCACAAAATTGAAGTTATTTTCATCTAAATTTACTCAAATATAGATCCTACAACAAAAATACTCAACAAAATCCTAAATAATTCAAGATGATTTCAAATAAATTTATTAAAATTTGACACTTCCAACTAAAAATTTTTTCACAGTCCTAAAATTTGAAGATATTTTCATCTAAATTTACTCAAATATAGATCTTACAAGAAAAATACTCAACAAATTCCAAAATTATCCAAGTTGATTTCAAATAAATTTATTAAAATTTGACAAAAATCGTGACAAAATCCAAAAAATCGAAGTTATTTTCATCTAAATTTACTCAATTGTAGATCCTACAACAAAAATACTCAAGAAAATCCAAAAAATCGAATTTGGTTTCAAATAAATTTATTAAAATTTGACACTTCCAACTAAAATTTTTTTCACAATCCACAAAATTGAAGTTATTTTCATCTAAATTTACTCAAATATAGATCCTACAACAAAAATACTCAACAAAATCCTAAATAATTCAAGTTGATTTCAAATAAATTTATTAAAATTTGACACTTCCAACTAAAAATTTTTTCACAGTCCTAAAATTTGAAGATATTTTCATCTAAATTTACTCAAATATAGATCTTACAAGAAAAATACTCAACAAATTCCAAAATTATCCAAGTTGATTTCAAATAAATTTATTAAAATTTGACAAAAATCGTGACAAAATCCAAAAAATCGAAGTTATTTTCATCTAAATTTACTCAATTGTAGATCCTACAACAAAAATACTCAAGAAAATCCAAAAAATCGAATTTGGTTTCAAATAAATTTATTAAAATTTGACACTTCCAACTAAAATTTTTTTCACAATCCACAAAATTGAAGTTATTTGCATCTAAATTTACTCAAATATAGATCCTACAACAAAAATACTCAACAAAATCCAAAGTAATTCAAGTTGATTTCAAATAAATTTATTAAAATTTGACACTTCCAACTAAAATTTTTTTCACAATCCTAAAAATTGAAGATATTTTCATCTAAATTTACCCAAATATTGATCCTACAACAAAAATACTCAACAAATTCCAAAATTATCCAAGTTGATTTGAAATAAATTTATTAAAATTTGACAAAAATCGTGACAAAATAAAAAAAATCGAAGTTATTTTCATCTAAATTTTCTCAATTGTAGATCCTACAACAAAAATACTCACGAAAATAAAAAAAATCGAATTTGGTTTCAAATAAATTTATTAAAATTTGACACTTCCAACTAAAATTTTTTTCACAATCCACAAAATTGAAGTTATTTTCATCTAAATTTACTCAAATATAGATCTTACAAGAAAAATACTCAACAAATTCCAAAATTATCCAAGTTGATTTCAAATAAATTTATTAAAATTTGACAAAAATCGTGACAAAATCCAAAAAATCGAAGTTATTTTCATCTAAATTTACTCAAATATAGATCCTACAACAAAAATACTCAACAAAATCCAAAATAATTCAAGTTGATTTCAAATAAATTTATTAAAATTTGACACATCCAACTAAAATTTTTTCCACAATCCTAAAAATTGAAGATATTTTCATCTAAATTTACCCAAATATTGATCCTACAACAAAAATACTCAACAAATTCCAAAATTATCCAAGTTGATTTCAAATAAATATATTAAAATTTGACAAAAAACGTGACAAAATCCAAAAAATCGAAGTTATTTTCATCTAAATTTACTCAATTGTAGATCCTACAACAAAAATACTCAAGAAAATCCAAAAAATCGAATTTGGTTTCAAATAAATTTATTAAAATTTGACACTTCCAACTAAAATTTTTTTCACAATCCACAAAATTGAAGTTATTTTCATCTAAATTTACTCAAATATAGATCCTACAACAAAAATACTCAACAAAATCCAAAATAATTCAAGTTGATTTCAAATAAATTTATTATAATTTGACACTTCCAACTAAAATTTTTTTCACAATCCTAAAAATTGAAGATATTTTCACCTAAATTTACCCAAATATTGATCCTACAACAAAAATACTCAACAAATTCCAAAATTATCCAAGTTGATTTCAAATAAATTTATTAAAATTGGACAAAAATCGTGACAAAATCCAAAAAATCGAAGTTATTTTCATCTAAATTTAGTCAATTGTAGATCCTACAACAAAAATAATCAGGAAAATCCAAAAAATCGAATTTGGTTTCAAATAAATTTATTAAAATTTGACACTTCCAACTAAAATTTTTTTCACAATCCACAAAATTGAAGTTATTTTCATCTAAATTTACTCAAATATAGATCCTACAACAAAAATACTCAACAAAATCCAAAATAATTCATGTTGATTTCAAATAAATTTATTAAAATTTGACACTTCCAACTAAAATTTTTTTCAAAATCCTAAAAATTGAAGATTTTTTCATCTAAATTTACTCAAATATTGATCCTACAACAAAAATAATCAACAAATTCCAAAATTATCCAAGTTGATTTCAAATAAATTTATTAAAATTTGATCAAAATCGTGACAAAATCAAAAAAATCGAAGTTATTTTCATCTAAATTTACTCAATTGTAGATCCTACAACAAAAATACTCAAGAAAATCCAAAAAATCGAATTTGGTTTCAAATAAATTTATTAAAATTTGACACTTCCAACTAAAATTTTTTTCACAATCCACAAAATTGGAGTTATTTTCATCTAAATTTACTCAAATATAGATCCTACAACAAAAATACTCAACAAATTCCAAAATTATCCAAGTTGATTTCAAATAAATTTATTAAAATTTGACAAAAATCGTGACAAAATAAAAAAAATCGAAGTTATTTTCATCTAAATTTTCTCAATTGTAGATCCTACAACAAAAATACTCAAGAAAATCCAAAAAATCGAAGTTGTTTCAAATAAATTTATTAAAATTTGACACTTCCAACTAAATTTTTTTCACAATCCACAAAATTGAAGTTATTTTCATCTAAATTTACTCAATTGTAGATCCTACAACAAAAATACTCAAGAAAATCCAAAAAATCGAAATTGGTTTCAAATAAATTTATTAAAATTTGACACTTCCAACTAAAATTTTTTTCACAATCCACAAAATTGAAGTTATTTTCATCTAAATTTACTCAAATATAGATCCTACAACAAAAATACTCAACAAAATCCTAAATAATTCAAGTTGATTTCAAATAAATTTATTAAAATTTGACACTTCCAACTAAAAATTTTTTCACAGTCCTAAAATTTGAAGATATTTTCATCTAAATTTACTCAAATATAGATCTTACAAGAAAAATACTCAACAAATTCCAAAATTATCCAAGTTGATTTCAAATAAATTTATTAAAATTTGACAAAAATCGTGACAAAATCCAAAAAATCGAAGTTATTTTCATCTAAATTTACTCAATTGTAGATCCTACAACAAAAATACTCAAGAAAATCCAAAAAATCGAATTTGGTTTCAAATAAATTTATTAAAATTTGACACTTCCAACTAAAATTTTTTTCACAATCCACAAAATTGAAGTTATTTTCATCTAAATTTACTCAAATATAGATCCTACAACAAAAATACTCAACAAAATCCAAAATAATTCAAGTTGATTTCAAATAAATTTATTAAAATTTGACACTTCCAACTAAAATTTTTTTCACAATCCTAAAAATTGAAGATATTTTCATCTAAATTTACCCAAATATTGATCCTACAACAAAAATACTCAACAAATTCCAAAATTATCCAAGTTGATTTCAAATAAATATATTAAAATTTGACAAAAAACGTGACAAAATCCAAAAAATCGAAGTTATTTTCATCTAAATTTACTCAATTGTAGATCCTACAACTAAAATACTCAAGAAAATCCAAAAAATCGAAGTTGTTTCAAATAAATTTATTAAAATTTGACACTTCCAACTAAATTTTTTTCACAATCCACAAAATTGAAGTTATTTTCATCTAAATTTACTCAATTGTAGATCCTACAACAAAAATACTCAAGAAAATCCAAAAAATCGAATTTGGTTTCAAATAAATTTATTAAAATTTGACACTTCCAACTAAAATTTTTTTCACAATCCACAAAATTGAACTTATTTTCATCTAAATTTACTCAAATATAGATCCTACAACAAAAATACTCAACAAAATCCTAAATAATTCAAGTTGATTTCAAATAAATTTATTAAAATTTGACACTTCCAACTAAAAATTTTTTCACAGTCCTAAAATTTGAAGATATTTTCATCTAAATTTACTCAAATATAGATCTTACAAGAAAAATACTCAACAAATTCCAAAATTATCCAAGTTGATTTCAAATAAATTTATTAAAATTTGACAAAAATCGTGACAAAATCCAAAAAATCGAAGTTATTTTCATCTAAATTTACTCAATTGTAGATCCTACAACAAAAATACTCAAGAAAATCCAAAAAATCGAATTTGGTTTCAAATAAATTTATTAAAATTTGACACTTCCAACTAAAATTTTTTTCACAATCCACAAAATTGAAGTTATTTTCATCTAAATTTACTCAAATATAGATCCTACAACAAAAATACTCAACAAAATCCAAAATAATTCAAGTTGATTTCAAATAAATTTATTAAAATTTGACACTTCCAACTAAAATTTTTTTCACAATCCTAAAAATTGAAGATATTTTCATCTAAATTTACCCAAATATTGATCCTACAACAAAAATACTCAACAAATTCCAAAATTATCCAAGTTGATTTCAAATAAATATATTAAAATTTGACAAAAAACGTGACAAAATCCAAAAAATCGAAGTTATTTTCATCTAAATTTACTCAATTGTAGATCCTACGACAAAAATACTCAAGAAAATCCAAAAAATCGAAGTTGTTTCAAATAAATTTATTAAAATTTGACACTTCCAACTAAATTTTTTTCACAATCCACAAAATTGAAGTTATTTTCATCTAAATTTACTCAATTGTAGATCCTACAACAAAAATACTCAAGAAAATCCAAAAAATCGAATTTGGTTTCAAATAAATTTATTAAAATTTGACACTTCCAACTAAAATTTTTTTCACAATCCACAAAATTGAAGTTATTTTCATCTAAATTTACTCAAATATAGATCCTACAACAAAAATACTCAACAAAATCCAAAATAATTCAAGTTGATTTCAAATAAATTTATTAAAATTTGACACTTCCAACTAAAATTTTTTTCACAATCCTAAAAATTGAAGATATTTTCATCTAAATTTACCCAAATATTGATCCTACAACAAAAATACTCAACAAATTCCAAAATTATCCAAGTTGATTTCAAATAAATATATTAAAATTTGACAAAAAACGTGACAAAATCAAAAAAATCGAAGTTATTTTCATCTAAATTTACTCAATTGTAGATCCTACAACAAAAATACTCACGAAAATAAAAAAAATCGAATTTGGTTTCAAATAAATTTATTAAAATTTGACACTTCCAACTAAAATTTTTTTCACAATCCACAAAATTGAAGTTATTTTCATCTAAATTTACTCAAATATAGATCCTACAACAAAAATACTCAACAAAATCCAAAATAATTCAAGTTGATTTCAAATAAATTTATTAAAATTTGACACTTCCAACTAAAATTTTTTTCACAATCCTAAAAATTGAAGATATTTTCATCTAAATTTACCCAAATATTGATCCTACAACAAAAATACTCAACAAATTCCAAAATTATCCAAGTTGATTTCAAATAAATATATTAAAATTTGACAAAAAACGTGACAAAATCCAAAAAATCGAAGTTATTTTCATCTAAATTTACTCAATTGTAGATCCTACAACAAAAATACTCAAGAAAATCCAAAAAATCGAATTTGGTTTCAAATAAATTTATTAAAATTTGACACTTCCAACTAAAATTTTTTTCACAATCCTAAAAATTGAAGATATTTTCATCTAAATTTACCCAAATATTGATCCTACAACAAAAATACTCAACAAATTCCAAAATTATCCAAGTTGATTTCAAATAAATTTATTAAAATTTGACAAAAATCGTGACAAAATCAAAAAAATCGAAGTTATTTTCATCTAAGTTTACTCAATTGTAGATCCTACAACAAAAATACTCACGAAAATAAAAAAAATCGAATTTGGTTTCAAATAAATTTATTAAAATTTGACACTTCCAACTAAAATTTTTTTCACAATCCACAAAATTGAAGTTATTTTCATCTAAATTTACTCAAATATAGATCCTACAACAAAAATACTCAACAAAATCCAAAATAATTCAAGTTGATTTCAAATAAATTTATTAAAATTTGACACTTCCAACTAAAATTTTTTTCACAATCCTAAAAATTGAAGATATTTTCATCTAAATTTACCCAAATATTGATCCTACAACAAAAATACTCAACAAATTCCAAAATTATCCAAGTTGATTTCAAATAAATATATTAAAATTTGACAAAAAACGTGACAAAATCCAAAAAATCGAAGTTATTTTCATCTAAATTTACTCAATTGTAGATCCTACAACAAAAATACTCAAGAAAATCCAAAAAATCGAATTTGGTTTCAAATAAATTTATTAAAATTGGACACTTCCAACTAAAATTTTTTTCACAATCCACAAAATTGAAGTTATTTTCATCTAAATTTACTCAAATATAGATCCTACAACAAAAATACTCAACAAAATCCAAAATAATTCAAGTTGATTTCAAATAAATTTATTAAAATTTGACACTTCCAACTAAAATTTTTTTCACAATCCTAAAAATTGAAGATATTTTCATCTAAATTTACCCAAATATTGATCCTACAACAAAAATACTCAACAAATTCCAAAATTATCCAAGTTGATTTCAAATAAATATATTAAAATTTGACAAAAAACGTGACAAAATGCAAAAAATCGAAGTTATTTTCATCTAAATTTACTCAATTGTAGATCCTACAACAAAAATACTCACGAAAATCAAAAAAATCGAATTTGGTTTCAAATAAATTTATTAAAATTTGACACTTCCAACTAAAATTTTTTTCACAATCCACAAAATTGAAGTTATTTTCATCTAAATTTACTCAAATATAGATCCTACAACAAAAATACTCAACAAAATCCAAAATAATTCATGTTGATTTCAAATAAATTTATTAAAATTTGACACTTCCAACTAAATTTTTTTTCAAAATCCTAAAAATTGAAGATTTTTTCATCTAAATTTACTCAAATATTGATCCTACAACAAAAATAATCAACAAATTCCAAAATTATCCAAGTTGATTTCAAATAAATTTATTAAAATTTGATCAAAATCGTGACAAAATCAAAAAAATCGAAGTTATTTTCATCTAAATTTACTCAATTGTAGATCCTACAACAAAAATACTCAAGAAAATCCAAAAAATCGAATTTGGTTTCAAATAAATTTATTAAAATATGACACTTCCAACTAAAATTTTTTTCACAATCCACAAAATTGGAGTTATTTTCATCTAAATTTACTCAAATATAGATCCTACAACAAAAATACTCAACAAATTCCAAAATTATCCAAGTTGATTTCAAATAAATTTATTAAAATTTGACAAAAATCGTGACAAAATAAAAAAAATCGAAGTTATTTTCATCTAAATTTTCTCAATTGTAGATCCTACAACAAAAATACTCAAGAAAATCCAAAAAATCGAAGTTGTTTCAAATAAATTTATTAAAATTTGACACTTCCAACTAAATTTTTTTCACAATCCACAAAATTGAAGTTATTTTCATCTAAATTTACTCAATTGTAGATCCTACAACAAAAATACTCAAGAAAATCCAAAAAATCGAATTTGGTTTCAAATAAATTTATTAAAATTTGACACTTCCAACTAAATTTTTTTTCACAATCCACAAAATTGAAGTTATTTTCATCTAAATTTACTCAAATATAGATCCTACAACAAAAATACTCAACAAAATCCTAAATAATTCAAGTTGATTTCAAATAAATTTATTAAAATTTGACACTTCCAACTAAAAATTTTTTCACAGTCCTAAAATTTGAAGATATTTTCATCTAAATTTACTCAAATATAGATCTTACAAGAAAAATACTCAACAAATTCCAAAATTATCCAAGTTGATTTCAAATAAATTTATTAAAATTTGACAAAAATCGTGACAAAATCCAAAAAATCGAAGTTATTTTCATCTAAATTTACTCAATTGTAGATCCTACAACAAAAATACTCAAGAAAATCCAAAAAATCGAATTTGGTTTCAAATAAATTTATTAAAATTTGACACTTCCAACTAAAATTTTTTTCACAATCCACAAAATTGAAGTTATTTTCATCTAAATTTACTCAAATATAGATCCTACAACAAAAATACTCAACAAAATCCAAAATAATTCAAGTTGATTTCAAATAAATTTATTAAAATTTGACACTTCCAACTAAAATTTTTTTCACAATCCTAAAAATTGAAGATATTTTCATCTAAATTTACCCAAATATTGATCCTACAACAAAAATACTCAACAAATTCCAAAATTATCCAAGTTGATTTCAAATAAATATATTAAAATTTGACAAAAAACGTGACAAAATCCAAAAAATCGAAGTTATTTTCATCTAAATTTACTCAATTGTAGATCCTACAACAAAAATACTCAAGAAAATCCAAAAAATCGAAGTTGTTTCAAATAAATTTATTAAAATTTGACACTTCCAACTAAATTTTTTTCACAATCCACAAAATTGAAGTTATTTTCATCTAAATTTACTCAATTGTAGATCCTACAACAAAAATACTCAAGAAAATCCAAAAAATCGAATTTGGTTTCAAATAAATTTATTAAAATTTGACACTTCCAACTAAAATTTTTTTCACAATCCACAAAATTGAAGTTATTTTCATCTAAATTTACTCAAATATAGATCCTACAACAAAAATACTCAACAAAATCCTAAATAATTCAAGTTGATTTCAAATAAATTTATTAAAATTTGACACTTCCAACTAAAAATTTTTTCACAGTCCTAAAATTTGAAGATATTTTCATCTAAATTTACTCAAATATAGATCTTACAAGAAAAATACTCAACAAATTCCAAAATTATCCAAGTTGATTTCAAATAAATTTATTAAAATTTGACAAAAATCGTGACAAAATCCAAAAAATCGAAGTTATTTTCATCTAAATTTACTCAATTGTAGATCCTACAACAAAAATACTCAAGAAAATCCAAAAAATCGAATTTGGTTTCAAATAAATTTATTAAAATTTGACACTTCCAACTAAAATTTTTTTCACAATCCACAAAATTGAAGTTATTTTCATCTAAATTTACTCAAATATAGATCCTACAACAAAAATACTCAACAAAATCCAAAATAATTCAAGTTGATTTCAAATAAATTTATTAAAATTTGACACTTCCAACTAAAATTTTTTTCACAATCCTAAAAATTGAAGATATTTTCATCTAAATTTACCCAAATATTGATCCTACAACAAAAATACTCAACAAATTCCAAAATTATCCAAGTTGATTTCAAATAAATATATTAAAATTTGACAAAAAACGTGACAAAATCCAAAAAATCGAAGTTATTTTCATCTAAATTTACTCAATTGTAGATCCTACGACAAAAATACTCAAGAAAATCCAAAAAATCGAAGTTGTTTCAAATAAATTTATTAAAATTTGACACTTCCAACTAAATTTTTTTCACAATCCACAAAATTGAAGTTATTTTCATCTAAATTTACTCAATTGTAGATCCTACAACAAAAATACTCAAGAAAATCCAAAAAATCGAATTTGGTTTCAAATAAATTTATTAAAATTTGACACTTCCAACTAAAATTTTTTTCACAATCCACAAAATTGAAGTTATTTTCATCTAAATTTACTCAAATATAGATCCTACAACAAAAATACTCAACAAAATCCTAAATAATTCAAGTTGATTTCAAATAAATTTATTAAAATTTGACACTTCCAACTAAAAATTTTTTCACAGTCCTAAAATTTGAAGATATTTTCATCTAAATTTACTCAAATATATATCTTACAAGAAAAATACTCAACAAATTCCAAAATTATCCAAGTTGATTTCAAATAAATTTATTAAAATTTGACAAAAATCGTGACAAAATCCAAAAAATCGAAGTTATTTTCATCTAAATTTACTCAATTGTAGATCCTACAACAAAAATACTCAAGAAAATCCAAAAAATCGAATTTGGTTTCAAATAAATTTATTAAAATTTGACACTTCCAACTAAAATTTTTTTCACAATCCACAAAATTGAAGTTATTTTCATCTAAATTTACTCAAATATAGATCCTACAACAAAAATACTCAACAAAATCCAAAATAATTCAAGTTGATTTCAAATAAATTTATTAAAATTTGACACTTCCAACTAAAATTTTTTTCACAATCCTAAAAATTGAAGATATTTTCATCTAAATTTACCCAAATATTGATCCTACAACAAAAATACTCAACAAATTCCAAAATTATCCAAGTTGATTTCAAATAAATATATTAAAATTTGACAAAAAACGTGACAAAATCCAAAAAATCGAAGTTATTTTCATCTAAATTTACTCAATTGTAGATCCTACAACAAAAATACTCAAGAAAATCCAAAAAATCGAATTTGGTTTCAAATAAATTTATTAAAATTTGACACTTCCAACTAAAACTTGTTTCACAATCCACAAAATTGAAGTTATTTTCATCTAAATTTACTCAAATATAGATCCTACAACAAAAATACTCAACAAAATCCAAAATAATTGAAGTTGATTTCAAATAAATTTATTAAAATTTGACACTTCCAACTAAAATTTTATTCACAATCCTAAAAATTGAAGATATTTTCATCTAAATTTACCCAAATATTGATCCTACAACAAAAATACTCAACAAATTCCAAAATTATCCAAGTTGATTTCAAATAAATATATTAAAATTTGACAAAAAACGTGACAAAATCAAAAAAATCGAAGTTATTTTCATCTAAATTTACTCAATTGTAGATCCTACAACAAAAATACTCACGAAAATAAAAAAAATCGAATTTGGTTTCAAATAAATTTATTAAAATTTGACACTTCCAACTAAAATTTTTTTCACAATCCACAAAATTGAAGTTATTTTCATCTAAATTTACTCAAATATAGATCCTACAACAAAAATACTCAACAAAATCCAAAATAATTCAAGTTGATTTCAAATAAATTTATTAAAATTTGACACTTCCAACTAAAATTTTTTTCACAATCCTAAAAATTGAAGATATTTTCATCTAAATTTACCCAAATATTGATCCTACAACAAAAATACTCAACAAATTCCAAAATTATCCAAGTTGATTTCAAATTAATATATTAAAATTTGACAAAAAACGTGACAAAATCCAAAAAATCGAAGTTATTTTCATCTAAATTTACACAATTGTAGATCCTACAACAAAAATACTCACGAAAATCAAAAAAATCGAATTTGGTTTCAAATAAATTTATTAAAATTTGACACTTCCAACTAAAATTTTTTTCACAATCCACAAAATTGAAGTTATTTTCATCTAAATTTACTCAAATATAGATCCTACAACAAAAATACTCAACAAAATCCTAAATAATTCAAGTTGATTTCAAATAAATTTATTAAAATTTGACACTTCCAACTAAAAATTTTTTCACAGTCCTAAAATTTGAAGATATTTTCATCTAAATTTACTCAAATATAGATCTTACAAGAAAAATACTCAACAAATTCCAAAATTATCCAAGTTGATTTCAAATAAATTTATTAAAATTTGACAAAAATCGTGACAAAATCCAAAAAATCGAAGTTATTTTCATCTAAATTTACTCAATTGTAGATCCTACAACAAAAATACTCAAGAAAATCCAAAAAATCGAATTTGGTTTCAAATAAATTTATTAAAATTTGACACTTCTAACTAAAATTTTTTTCACAATCCACAAAATTGAAGTTATTTTCATCTAAATTTACTCAAATATAGATCCTACAACAAAAATACTCAACAAAATCCAAAATAATTCAAGTTGATTTCAAATAAATTTATTAAAATTTGACACTTCCAACTAAAATTTTTTTCACAATCCTAAAAATTGAAGATATTTTCATCTAAATTTACCCAAATATTGATCCTACAACAAAAATACTCAACAAATTCCAAAATTATCCAAGTTGATTTCAAATAAATATATTAAAATTTGACAAAAAACGTGACAAAATCCAAAAAATCGAAGTTATTTTCATCTAAATTTACTCAATTGTAGATCCTACAACAAAAATACTCAAGAAAATCCAAAAAATCGAATTTGGTTTCAAATAAATTTATTAAAATTTGACACTTCCAACTAAAATTTTTTTCACAATCCACAAAATTGAAGTTATTTTCATCTAAATTTACTCAAATATAGATCCTACAACAAAAATACTCAACAAAATCCAAAATAATTCAAGTTGATTTCAAATAAATTTATTAAAATTTGACACTTCCAACTAAAATTTTTTTCACAATCCTAAAAATTGAAGATATTTTCATCTAAATTTACCCAAATATTGATCCTACAACAAAAATACTCAACAAATTCCAAAATTATCCAAGTTGATTTCAAATAAATATATTAAAATTTGACAAAAAACGTGACAAAATCCAAAAAATCGAAGTTATTTTCATCTAAATTTACTCAATTGTAGATCCTACAACAAAAATACTCACGAAAATCAAAAAAATCGAATTTGGTTTCAAATAAATTTATTAAAATTTGACACTTCCAACTAAAATTTTTTTCACAATCCACAAAATTGAAGTTATTTTCATCTAAATTTACTCAAATATAGATCCTACAACAAAAATACTCAACAAAATCCAAAATAATTCAAGTTGATTTCAAATAAATTTATTAAAATTTGACACTTCCAACTAAAATTTTTTTCACAATCCTAAAAATTGAAGATATTTTCATCTAAATTTACGCAAATATTGATCCTACAACAAAAATACTCAACAAATTCCAAAATTATCCAAGTTGATTTCAAATAAATATAATAAAATTTGACAAAAATCGTGACAAAATCCAAAAAATCGAAGTTATTTTCATCTAAATTTACTCAATTGTAGATCCTACAACAAAAATACTCAAGAAAATCCAAAAAATCGAATTTGGTTTCAAATAAATTTATTAAAATTTGACACTTCCAACTAAAATTTTTTTCACAATCCACAAAATTGAAGTTATTTGCATCTAAATTTACTCAAATATAGATCCTACAACAAAAATACTCAACAAAATCCAAAGTAATTCAAGTTGATTTCAAATAAATTTATTAAAATTTGACACTTCCAACTAAAATTTTTTTCACAATCCTAAAAATTGAAGATATTTTCATCTAAATTTACCCAAATATTGATCCTACAACAAAAATACTCAACAAATTCCAAAATTATCCAAGTTGATTTGAAATAAATTTATTAAAATTTGACAAAAATCGTGACAAAATAAAAAAAATCGAAGTTATTTTCATCTAAATTTTCTCAATTGTAGATCCTACAACAAAAATACTCACGAAAATCAAAAAAATCGAATTTGGTTTCAAATAAATTTATTAAAATTTGACACTTCCAACTAAAATTTTTTTCACAATCCACAAAATTGAAGTTATTTTCATCTAAATTTACTCAAATATAGATCTTACAAGAAAAATACTCAACAAATTCCAAAATTATCCAAGTTGATTTCAAATAAATTTATTAAAATTTGACAAAAATCGTGACAAAATCAAAAAAATCGAAGTTATTTTCATCTAAATTTACTCAAATATAGATCCTACAACAAAAATACTCAACAAAATCCAAAATAATTCAAGTTGATTTCAAATAAATTTATTAAAATTTGACACATCCAACTAAAATTTTTTCCACAATCCTAAAAATTGAAGATATTTTCATCTAAATTTACCCAAATATTGATCCTACAACAAAAATACTCAACAAATTCCAAAATTATCCAAGTTGATTTCAAATAAATATATTAAAATTTGACAAAAAACGTGACAAAATCCAAAAAATCGTAGTTATTTTCATCTAAATTTACTCAATTGTAGATCCTACAACAAAAATACTCAAGAAAATCCAAAAAATCGAATTTGGTTTCAAATAAATTTATTAAAATTTGACACTTCCAACTAAAATTTTTTTCACAATCCACAAAATTGAAGTTATTTTCATCTAAATTTACTCAAATATAGATCCTACAACAAAAATACTCAACAAAATCCAAAATAATTCAAGTTGATTTCAAATAAATTTATTATAATTTGACACTTCCAACTAAAATTTTTTTCACAATCCTAAAAATTGAAGATATTTTCATCTAAATTTACCCAAATATTGATCCTACAACAAAAATACTCAACAAATTCCAAACTTATCCAAGTTGATTTCAAATAAATTTATTAAAATTGGACAAAAATCGTGACAAAATCCAAAAAATCGAAGTTATTTTCATCTAAATTTAGTCAATTGTAGATCCTACAACAAAAATAATCAGGAAAATCCAAAAAATCGAATTTGGTTTCAAATAAATTTATTAAAATTTGACACTTCCAACTAAAATTTTTTTCACAATCCACAAAATTGAAGTTATTTTCATCTAAATTTACTCAAATATAGATCCTACAACAAAAATACTCAACAAAATCCAAAATAATTCATGTTGATTTCAAATAAATTTATTAAAATTTGACACTTCCAACTAAATTTTTTTTCAAAATCCTAAAAATTGAAGATTTTTTCATCTAAATTTACTCAAATATTGATCCTACAACAAAAATAATCAACAAATTCCAAAATTATCCAAGTTGATTTCAAATAAATTTATTAAAATTTGATCAAAATCGTGACAAAATCAAAAAAATCGAAGTTATTTTCATCTAAATTTACTCAATTGTAGATCCTACAACAAAAATACTCAAGAAAATCCAAAAAATCGAATTTGGTTTCAAATAAATTTATTAAAATTTGACACTTCCAACTAAATTTTTTTTCACAATCCACAAAATTGGAGTTATTTTCATCTAAATTTACTCAAATATAGATCCTACAACAAAAATACTCAACAAATTCCAAAATTATCCAAGTTGATTTCAAATAAATTTATTAAAATTTGACAAAAATCGTGACAAAATAAAAAAAATCGAAGTTATTTTCATCTAAATTTTCTCAATTGTAGATCCTACAACAAAAATACTCAAGAAAATCCAAAAAATCGAAGTTGTTTCAAATAAATTTATTAAAATTTGACACTTCCAACTAAATTTTTTTCACAATCCACAAAATTGAAGTTATTTTCATCTAAATTTACTCAATTGTAGATCCTACAACAAAAATACTCAAGAAAATCCAAAAAATCGAATTTGGTTTCAAATAAATTTATTAAAATTTGACACTTCCAACTAAAATTTTTTTCACAATCCACAAAATTGAAGTTATTTTCATCTAAATTTACTCAAATATAGATCCTACAACAAAAATACTCAACAAAATCCTAAATAATTCAAGTTGATTTCAAATAAATTTATTAAAATTTGACACTTCCAACTAAAAATTTTTTCACAGTCCTAAAATTTGAAGATATTTTCATCTAAATTTACTCAAATATAGATCTTACAAGAAAAATACTCAACAAATTCCAAAATTATCCAAGTTGATTTCAAATAAATTTATTAAAATTTGACAAAAATCGTGACAAAATCCAAAAAATCGAAGTTATTTTCATCTAAATTTACTCAATTGTAGATCCTACAACAAAAATACTCAAGAAAATCCAAAAAATCGAATTTGGTTTCAAATAAATTTATTAAAATTTGACACTTCCAACTAAAATTTTTTTCACAATCCACAAAATTGAAGTTATTTTCATCTAAATTTACTCAAATATAGATCCTACAACAAAAATACTCAACAAAATCCAAAATAATTCAAGTTGATTTCAAATAAATTTATTAAAATTTGACACTTCCAACTAAAATTTTTTTCACAATCCTAAAAATTGAAGATATTTTCATCTAAATTTACCCAAATATTGATCCTACAACAAAAATACTCAACAAATTCCAAAATTATCCAAGTTGATTTCAAATAAATATATTAAAATTTGACAAAAAACGTGACAAAATCCAAAAAATCGAAGTTATTTTCATCTAAATTTACTCAATTGTAGATCCTACGACAAAAATACTCAAGAAAATCCAAAAAATCGAAGTTGTTTCAAATAAATTTATTAAAATTTGACACTTCCAACTAAATTTTTTTCACAATCCACAAAATTGAAGTTATTTTCATCTAAATTTACTCAATTGTAGATCCTACAACAAAAATACTCAAGAAAATCCAAAAAATCGAATTTGGTTTCAAATAAATTTATTAAAATTTGACACTTCCAACTAAAATTTTTTTCACAATCCACAAAATTGAAGTTATTTTCATCTAAATTTACTCAAATATAGATCCTACAACAAAAATACTCAACAAAATCCTAAATAATTCAAGTTGATTTCAAATAAATTTATTAAAATTTGACACTTCCAACTAAAAATTTTTTCACAGTCCTAAAATTTGAAGATATTTTCATCTAAATTTACTCAAATATATATCTTACAAGAAAAATACTCAACAAATTCCAAAATTATCCAAGTTGATTTCAAATAAATTTATTAAAATTTGACAAAAATCGTGACAAAATCCAAAAAATCGAAGTTATTTTCATCTAAATTTACTCAATTGTAGATCCTACAACAAAAATACTCAAGAAAATCCAAAAAATCGAATTTGGTTTCAAATAAATTTATTAAAATTTGACACTTCCAACTAAAATTTTTTTCACAATCCACAAAATTGAAGTTATTTTCATCTAAATTTACTCAAATATAGATCCTACAACAAAAATACTCAACAAAATCCAAAATAATTCAAGTTGATTTCAAATAAATTTATTAAAATTTGACACTTCCAACTAAAATTTTTTTCACAATCCTAAAAATTGAAGATATTTTCATCTAAATTTACCCAAATATTGATCCTACAACAAAAATACTCAACAAATTCCAAAATTATCCAAGTTGATTTCAAATAAATATATTAAAATTTGACAAAAAACGTGACAAAATCCAAAAAATCGAAGTTATTTTCATCTAAATTTACTCAATTGTAGATCCTACAACAAAAATACTCAAGAAAATCCAAAAAATCGAATTTGGTTTCAAATAAATTTATTAAAATTTGACACTTCCAACTAAAACTTGTTTCACAATCCACAAAATTGAAGTTATTTTCATCTAAATTTACTCAAATATAGATCCTACAACAAAAATACTCAACAAAATCCAAAATAATTGAAGTTGATTTCAAATAAATTTATTAAAATTTGACACTTCCAACTAAAATTTTATTCACAATCCTAAAAATTGAAGATATTTTCATCTAAATTTACCCAAATATTGATCCTACAACAAAAATACTCAACAAATTCCAAAATTATCCAAGTTGATTTCAAATAAATATATTAAAATTTGACAAAAAACGTGACAAAATCAAAAAAATCGAAGTTATTTTCATCTAAATTTACTCAATTGTAGATCCTACAACAAAAATACTCAAGAAAATCCAAAAAATCGAATTTGGTTTCAAATAAATTTATTAAAATTTGACACTTCCAACTAAAATTTTTTTCACAATCCACAAAATTGAAGTTATTTTCATCTAAATTTACTCAAATATAGATCCTACAACAAAAATACTCAACAAAATCCAAAATAATTCAAGTTGATTTCAAATAAATTTATTAAAATTTGACACTTCCAACTAAAATTTTTTTCACAATCCTAAAAATTGAAGATATTTTCATCTAAATTTACCCAAATATTGATCCTACAACAAAAATACTCAACAAATTCCAAAATTATCCAAGTTGATTTCAAATTAATATATTAAAATTTGACAAAAAACGTGACAAAATCCAAAAAATCGAAGTTATTTTCATCTAAATTTACACAATTGTAGATCCTACAACAAAAATACTCACGAAAATCAAAAAAATCGAATTTGGTTTCAAATAAATTTATTAAAATTTGACACTTCCAACTAAAATTTTTTTCACAATCCACAAAATTGAAGTTATTTTCATCTAAATTTACTCAAATATAGATCCTACAACAAGAATACTCAACAAAATCCTAAATAATTCAAGTTGATTTCAAATAAATTTATTAAAATTTGACACTTCCAACTAAAAATTTTTTCACAGTCCTAAAATTTGAAGATATTTTCATCTAAATTTACTCAAATATAGATCTTACAAGAAAAATACTCAACAAATTCCAAAATTATCCAAGTTGATTTCAAATAAATTTATTAAAATTTGACAAAAATCGTGACAAAATCCAAAAAATCGAAGTTATTTTCATCTAAATTTACTCAATTGTAGATCCTACAACAAAAATACTCAAGAAAATCCAAAAAATCGAATTTGGTTTCAAATAAATTTATTAAAATTTGACACTTCTAACTAAAATTTTTTTCACAATCCACAAAATTGAAGTTATTTTCATCTAAATTTACTCAAATATAGATCCTACAACAAAAATACTCAACAAAATCCAAAATAATTCAAGTTGATTTCAAATAAATTTATTAAAATTTGACACTTCCAACTAAAATTTTTTTCACAATCCTAAAAATTGAAGATATTTTCATCTAAATTTACCCAAATATTGATCCTACAACAAAAATACTCAACAAATTCCAAAATTATCCAAGTTGATTTCAAATAAATATATTAAAATTTGACAAAAAACGTGACAAAATCCAAAAAATCGAAGTTATTTTCATCTAAATTTACTCAATTGTAGATCCTACAACAAAAATACTCAAGAAAATCCAAAAAATCGAATTTGGTTTCAAATAAATTTATTAAAATTTGACACTTCCAACTAAAATTTTTTTCACAATCCACAAAATTGAAGTTATTTTCATCTAAATTTACTCAAATATAGATCCTACAACAAAAATACTCAACAAAATCCAAAATAATTCAAGTTGATTTCAAATAAATTTATTAAAATTTGACACTTCCAACTAAAATTTTTTTCACAATCCTAAAAATTGAAGATATTTTCATCTAAATTTACCCAAATATTGATCCTACAACAAAAATACTCAACAAATTCCAAAATTATCCAAGTTGATTTCAAATAAATATATTAAAATTTGACAAAAAACGTGACAAAATCCAAAAAATCGAAGTTATTTTCATCTAAATTTACTCAATTGTAGATCCTACAACAAAAATACTCACGAAAATCAAAAAAATCGAATTTGGTTTCAAATAAATTTATTAAAATTTGACACTTCCAACTAAAATTTTTTTCACAATCCACAAAATTGAAGTTATTTTCATCTAAATTTACTCAAATATAGATCCTACAACAAAAATACTCAACAAAATCCAAAATAATTCAAGTTGATTTCAAATAAATTTATTAAAATTTGACACTTCCAACTAAAATTTTTTTCACAATCCTAAAAATTGAAGATATTTTCATCTAAATTTACGCAAATATTGATCCTACAACAAAAATACTCAACAAATTCCAAAATTATCCAAGTTGATTTCAAATAAATATAATAAAATTTGACAAAAATCGTGACAAAATCCAAAAAATCGAAGTTATTTTCATCTAAATTTACTCAATTGTAGATCCTA
>CAWVQO010000304.1:0-50827 GCA_963932275.1 Andrena praecox | reverse complement strand
TCGATTTTTTTTTATTTTGTTGAGTATTTTTGTTGTAGGATGCATATTTGAGTAAATTTAGATGAAAATATCTTCAATTTTTTGGATTGTGAAAAAAAATTTAGTTGGAAGTGTCAAAGTTTAATAAATTTATTTGAGACCAACATCGATTTTTTTGGATTTTGTTGAGTATTTTTTGTAGGATGTATATTTGAGTAAATTTTGATTAAAATAACTTCAATTTTTTGGATTGTGATAAAAATTTTAATTGGAAGAGTCAAATTTTAATAAATTTATTTGAAACCAACTTCGATTTTTTTGGAATTTGTCGAGTATTTTTGTTGCAGGATGTATATTTGAGTAAATTTAGATGAAAATAACGACAATTTTTTGGATTGTGAAAAAAATTTTAGTTGGAAGTGTCAAAGTTTCATAAATTTATTTGAGACCAACATTGATTTTTTTTTATTTTGTTGAGTATTTTTGTTGTAGGATGTATATTTGAGTAAATTTAGATGAAAATAAATTCAGTTTTTAGGATTGCGAAAAAAAATTTAGTTGGAAGTGTCAAATTTTAATAAATTTATTTGAAACCATCTTCGATTATTTTGGATTTTGTTGAGTATTTTTGTTGTAGGATCTATATTTGAGTAAATTTAGATGAAAATAACTTCAATATTTAGGATTGCGAAAAAAAAATTAGTTGGAAGTGTCAAATTTTAATAAATTTATTTGAAATCAACTTCGATTATTTTGGAATTTGTTGAGTATTTTTGTTGTAGGATCTATATTTGAGTAAATTTAGATGAAAATAACTTAAATTTTTAGGATTGTGAAAAAATTATTAGTTGGAAGTGTCAAAGTTTAATAAATTTATTTGAGACCAACATCGATTTTTTTTGGATTTTGTGAAGTATTTTTTTGTAGGATGTATATTTGAATAAATTTTGATTAAAATAACTTCAATTTTTTTGATTGTGATAAAACTTTAGTTGGAAGAGTCAAATTTTAATAAATTTATTTGAAACCAACTTCGATTTTTTTGGATTTTGTCGAGTATTTTTGTTGTAGGATGTATATTTGAGTAAATTTAGATGAAAATAACGACAATTTTTTGGATTGTGAAAAAAATTTTAGTTGGAAGTGTCAAAGTTTCATAAATTTATTTGAGACCAACATTGATTTTTTTTTATTTTGTTGAGTATTTTTGTTGTAGGATGTATATGTGAGTAAATTTAGATGAAAATAAATTCAATTTTTAGGATTGCGAAAAAAAATTTAGTTGGAAGTGGCAAATTTTAATAAATTTATTTGAAATCAACTTCGATTATTTTGGAATTTGTTGAGTATTTTTGTTGTAGGATCTATATTTGAGTAAATTTAGATTAAAATAACGACAATTTTTTGGATTGTGAAAAAAATTATAGTTGGAAGTGTCAAATTTTCATAAATTTATTTGAAATCAACTTCGATTATTTTGGATTTTGTAGAGTATTTTTGTTGTAGGATCTATATTTGAGTAAATTTAGATGAAAATAACGACAATTTTTTGGATTGTGAAAAAAAATTTAGTTTGAAGTGTCAAATTTTAATAAATTTATTTGAATACAACTTCGATTATTTTGGATTTTGTTGAGTATTTTTGTTGTAGGATCTATATTTGAGTAAATTTAGATGAAAATAACGACAATTTTTTGGATTGTGAAAAAAATTTTAGTTGGAAGTGTCAAATTTTAATAAATTTATTTGAAATCTACTTCAATTATTTTGGAATTTGTTGCATATTTTTGTTGTAGGATCTATATTTGAGTAAATTTAGATGAAAATAACTTAAATTTTTAGGATTGTGAAAAAAATTTTAGTTGGAAGTGTCAAAGTTTAATAAATTTATTTGAGACAACTTCGATTATTTTGGAATTTGTTGAGTATTTTTGTTGTAGGATGCATATTTGAGTAAATTTAGATGAAAATATCTTCAATTTTTTGGATTGTGGAAAATAATTTAGTTGGAAGTGTCAAATTTTAATAAATTCATTTGAAACCAACTTCGATTATTTTGGATTTTGTTGAGTATTTATGTTGTAGGATCTATATTTGTGTAAATTTAGATGAAAATAACTTCAATTTTTAGGTATGTGAAAAAAATTTTAGTTGGAAGTGTCAAAGTTTAATAATTTTATTTGAGACCAACATCGATTTTTTTTTATTTTGTTGAGTATTTTTGTTGTAGGATGCATATTTGAGTAAATTTAGATGAAAATATCTTCAATTTTTTGGATTGTGAAAAAAAATTTAGTTGGAAGTGTCAAAGTTTAATAAATTTATTTGAGACCAACATCGATTTTTTTGGATTTTGTTGAGTATTTTTTGTAGGATGTATATTTGAGTAAATTTTGATTAAAATAACTTCAATTTTTTGGATTGTGATAAAAATTTTAATTGGAAGAGTCAAATTTTAATAAATTTATTTGAAACCAACTTCGATTTTTTTGGAATTTGTCGAGTATTTTTGTTGCAGGATGTATATTTGAGTAAATTTAGATGAAAATAACGACAATTTTTTGGATTGTGAAAAAAATTTTAGTTGGAAGTGTCAAAGTTTCATAAATTTATTTGAGACCAACATTGATTTTTTTTTATTTTGTTGAGTATTTTTGTTGTAGGATGTATATTTGAGTAAATTTAGATGAAAATAAATTCAGTTTTTAGGATTGCGAAAAAAAATTTAGTTGGAAGTGTCAAATTTTAATAAATTTATTTGAAACCAACTTCGATTATTTTGGATTTTGTTGAGTATTTTTGTTGTAGGATCTATATTTGAGTAAATTTAGATGAAAATAACTTCAATTTTTAGGATTGCGAAAAAAAAATTAGTTGGAAGTGTCAAATTTTAATAAATTTATTTGAAATCAACTTCGATTATTTTGGAATTTGTTGAGTATTTTTGTTGTAGGATCTATATTTGAGTAAATTTAGATGAAAATAACTTAAATTTTTAGGATTGTGAAAAAATTATTAGTTGGAAGTGTCAAAGTTTAATAAATTTATTTGAGACCAACATCGATTTTTTTTGGATTTTGTGAAGTATTTTTTTGTAGGATGTATATTTGAATAAATTTTGATTAAAATAACTTCAATTTTTTTGATTGTGATAAAACTTTAGTTGGAAGAGTCAAATTTTAATAAATTTATTTGAAACCAACTTCGATTTTTTTGGATTTTGTCGAGTATTTTTGTTGTAGGATGTATATTTGAGTAAATTTAGATGAAAATAACGACAATTTTTTGGATTGTGAAAAAAATTTTAGTTGGAAGTGTCAAAGTTTCATAAATTTATTTGAGACCAACATTGATTTTTTTTTATTTTGTTGAGTATTTTTGTTGTAGGATGTATATGTGAGTAAATTTAGATGAAAATAAATTCAATTTTTAGGATTGCGAAAAAAAATTTAGTTGGAAGTGGCAAATTTTAATAAATTTATTTGAAATCAACTTCGATTATTTTGGAATTTGTTGAGTATTTTTGTTGTAGGATCTATATTTGAGTAAATTTAGATTAAAATAACGACAATTTTTTGGATTGTGAAAAAAATTATAGTTGGAAGTGTCAAATTTTCATAAATTTATTTGAAATCAACTTCGATTATTTTGGATTTTGTAGAGTATTTTTGTTGTAGGATCTATATTTGAGTAAATTTAGATGAAAATAACGACAATTTTTTGGATTGTGAAAAAAAATTTAGTTTGAAGTGTCAAATTTTAATAAATTTATTTGAATACAACTTCGATTATTTTGGATTTTGTTGAGTATTTTTGTTGTAGGATCTATATTTGAGTAAATTTAGATGAAAATAACGACAATTTTTTGATTGTGAAAAAAATTTTAGTTGGAAGTGTCAAATTTTAATAAATTTATTTGAAATCTACTTCAATTATTTTGGAATTTGTTGCATATTTTTGTTGTAGGATCTATATTTGAGTAAATTTAGATGAAAATAACTTAAATTTTTAGGATTGTGAAAAAAATTTTAGTTGGAAGTGTCAAAGTTTAATAAATTTATTTGAGACAACTTCGATTATTTTGGAATTTGTTGAGTATTTTTGTTGTAGGATGCATATTTGAGTAAATTTAGATGAAAATATCTTCAATTTTTTGGATTGTGGAAAATAATTTAGTTGGAAGTGTCAAATTTTAATAAATTCATTTGAAACCAACTTCGATTATTTTGGATTTTGTTGAGTATTTATGTTGTAGGATCTATATTTGTGTAAATTTAGATGAAAATAACTTCAATTTTTAGGTATGTGAAAAAAATTTTAGTTGGAAGTGTCAAAGTTTAATAATTTTATTTGAGACCAACATCGATTTTTTTTTATTTTGTTGAGTATTTTTGTTGTAGGATGCATATTTGAGTAAATTTAGATGAAAATATCTTCAATTTTTTGGATTGTGAAAAAAAATTTAGTTGGAAGTGTCAAAGTTTAATAAATTTATTTGAGACCAACATCGATTTTTTTGGATTTTGTTGAGTATTTTTTGTAGGATGTATATTTGAGTAAATTTTGATTAAAATAACTTCAATTTTTTGGATTGTGATAAAAATTTTAATTGGAAGAGTCAAATTTTAATAAATTTATTTGAAACCAACTTCGATTTTTTTGGAATTTGTCGAGTATTTTTGTTGCAGGATGTATATTTGAGTAAATTTAGATGAAAATAACGACAATTTTTTGGATTGTGAAAAAAATTTTAGTTGGAAGTGTCAAAGTTTCATAAATTTATTTGAGACCAACATTGATTTTTTTTTATTTTGTTGAGTATTTTTGTTGTAGGATGTATATGTGAGTAAATTTAGATGAAAATAAATTCAATTTTTAGGATTGCGAAAAAAAATTTAGTTGGAAGTGGCAAATTTTAATAAATTTATTTGAAATCAACTTCGATTATTTTGGAATTTGTTGAGTATTTTTGTTGTAGGATCTATATTTGAGTAAATTTAGATTAAAATAACGACAATTTTTTGGATTGTGAAAAAAATTATAGTTGGAAGTGTCAAATTTTCATAAATTTATTTGAAATCAACTTCGATTATTTTGGATTTTGTAGAGTATTTTTGTTGTAGGATCTATATTTGAGTAAATTTAGATGAAAATAACGACAATTTTTTGGATTGTGAAAAAAAATTTAGTTTGAAGTGTCAAATTTTAATAAATTTATTTGAATACAACTTCGATTATTTTGGATTTTGTTGAGTATTTTTGTTGTAGGATCTATATTTGAGTAAATTTAGATGAAAATAACGACAATTTTTTGGATTGTGAAAAAAATTTTAGTTGGAAGTGTCAAATTTTAATAAATTTATTTGAAATCTACTTCAATTATTTTGGAATTTGTTGCATATTTTTGTTGTAGGATCTATATTTGAGTAAATTTAGATGAAAATAACTTAAATTTTTAGGATTGTGAAAAAAATTTTAGTTGGAAGTGTCAAAGTTTAATAAATTTATTTGAGACAACTTCGATTATTTTGGAATTTGTTGAGTATTTTTGTTGTAGGATGCATATTTGAGTAAATTTAGATGAAAATATCTTCAATTTTTTGGATTGTGGAAAATAATTTAGTTGGAAGTGTCAAATTTTAATAAATTCATTTGAAACCAACTTCGATTATTTTGGATTTTGTTGAGTATTTATGTTGTAGGATCTATATTTGTGTAAATTTAGATGAAAATAACTTCAATTTTTAGGTATGTGAAAAAAATTTTAGTTGGAAGTGTCAAAGTTTAATAATTTTATTTGAGACCAACATCGATTTTTTTTTATTTTGTTGAGTATTTTTGTTGTAGGATGCATATTTGAGTAAATTTAGATGAAAATATCTTCAATTTTTTGGATTGTGAAAAAAAATTTAGTTGGAAGTGTCAAAGTTTAATAAATTTATTTGAGACCAACATCGATTTTTTTGGATTTTGTTGAGTATTTTTTGTAGGATGTATATTTGAGTAAATTTTGATTAAAATAACTTCAATTTTTTGGATTGTGATAAAAATTTTAATTGGAAGAGTCAAATTTTAATAAATTTATTTGAAACCAACTTCGATTTTTTTGGAATTTGTCGAGTATTTTTGTTGCAGGATGTATATTTGAGTAAATTTAGATGAAAATAACGACAATTTTTTGGATTGTGAAAAAAATTTTAGTTGGAAGTGTCAAAGTTTCATAAATTTATTTGAGACCAACATTGATTTTTTTTTATTTTGTTGAGTATTTTTGTTGTAGGATGTATATTTGAGTAAATTTAGATGAAAATAAATTCAGTTTTTAGGATTGCGAAAAAAAATTTAGTTGGAAGTGTCAAATTTTAATAAATTTATTTGAAACCAACTTCGATTATTTTGGATTTTGTTGAGTATTTTTGTTGTAGGATCTATATTTGAGTAAATTTAGATGAAAATAACTTCAATTTTTAGGATTGCGAAAAAAAAATTAGTTGGAAGTGTCAAATTTTAATAAATTTATTTGAAATCAACTTCGATTATTTTGGAATTTGTTGAGTATTTTTGTTGTAGGATCTATATTTGAGTAAATTTAGATGAAAATAACTTAAATTTTTAGGATTGTGAAAAAATTATTAGTTGGAAGTGTCAAAGTTTAATAAATTTATTTGAGACCAACATCGATTTTTTTTGGATTTTGTGAAGTATTTTTTTGTAGGATGTATATTTGAATAAATTTTGATTAAAATAACTTCAATTTTTTTGATTGTGATAAAACTTTAGTTGGAAGAGTCAAATTTTAATAAATTTATTTGAAACCAACTTCGATTTTTTTGGATTTTGTCGAGTATTTTTGTTGTAGGATGTATATTTGAGTAAATTTAGATGAAAATAACGACAATTTTTTGGATTGTGAAAAAAATTTTAGTTGGAAGTGTCAAAGTTTCATAAATTTATTTGAGACCAACATTGATTTTTTTTTATTTTGTTGAGTATTTTTGTTGTAGGATGTATATGTGAGTAAATTTAGATGAAAATAAATTCAATTTTTAGGATTGCGAAAAAAAATTTAGTTGGAAGTGGCAAATTTTAATAAATTTATTTGAAATCAACTTCGATTATTTTGGAATTTGTTGAGTATTTTTGTTGTAGGATCTATATTTGAGTAAATTTAGATTAAAATAACGACAATTTTTTGGATTGTGAAAAAAATTATAGTTGGAAGTGTCAAATTTTCATAAATTTATTTGAAATCAACTTCGATTATTTTGGATTTTGTAGAGTATTTTTGTTGTAGGATCTATATTTGAGTAAATTTAGATGAAAATAACGACAATTTTTTGGATTGTGAAAAAAAATTTAGTTTGAAGTGTCAAATTTTAATAAATTTATTTGAATACAACTTCGATTATTTTGGATTTTGTTGAGTATTTTTGTTGTAGGATCTATATTTGAGTAAATTTAGATGAAAATAACGACAATTTTTTGGATTGTGAAAAAAATTTTAGTTGGAAGTGTCAAATTTTAATAAATTTATTTGAAATCTACTTCAATTATTTTGGAATTTGTTGCATATTTTTGTTGTAGGATCTATATTTGAGTAAATTTAGATGAAAATAACTTAAATTTTTAGGATTGTGAAAAAAATTTTAGTTGGAAGTGTCAAAGTTTAATAAATTTATTTGAGACAACTTCGATTATTTTGGAATTTGTTGAGTATTTTTGTTGTAGGATGCATATTTGAGTAAATTTAGATGAAAATATCTTCAATTTTTTGGATTGTGGAAAATAATTTAGTTGGAAGTGTCAAATTTTAATAAATTCATTTGAAACCAACTTCGATTATTTTGGATTTTGTTGAGTATTTATGTTGTAGGATCTATATTTGTGTAAATTTAGATGAAAATAACTTCAATTTTTAGGTATGTGAAAAAAATTTTAGTTGGAAGTGTCAAAGTTTAATAATTTTATTTGAGACCAACATCGATTTTTTTTTATTTTGTTGAGTATTTTTGTTGTAGGATGCATATTTGAGTAAATTTAGATGAAAATATCTTCAATTTTTTGGATTGTGAAAAAAAATTTAGTTGGAAGTGTCAAAGTTTAATAAATTTATTTGAGACCAACATCGATTTTTTTGGATTTTGTTGAGTATTTTTTGTAGGATGTATATTTGAGTAAATTTTGATTAAAATAACTTCAATTTTTTGGATTGTGATAAAAATTTTAATTGGAAGAGTCAAATTTTAATAAATTTATTTGAAACCAACTTCGATTTTTTTGGAATTTGTCGAGTATTTTTGTTGCAGGATGTATATTTGAGTAAATTTAGATGAAAATAACGACAATTTTTTGGATTGTGAAAAAAATTTTAGTTGGAAGTGTCAAAGTTTCATAAATTTATTTGAGACCAACATTGATTTTTTTTTATTTTGTTGAGTATTTTTGTTGTAGGATGTATATTTGAGTAAATTTAGATGAAAATAAATTCAGTTTTTAGGATTGCGAAAAAAAATTTAGTTGGAAGTGTCAAATTTTAATAAATTTATTTGAAACCAACTTCGATTATTTTGGATTTTGTTGAGTATTTTTGTTGTAGGATCTATATTTGAGTAAATTTAGATGAAAACAACTTCAATTTTTAGGATTGCGAAAAAAAAATTAGTTGGAAGTGTCAAATTTTAATAAATTTATTTGAAATCAACTTCGATTATTTTGGAATTTGTTGAGTATTTTTGTTGTAGGATCTATATTTGAGTAAATTTAGATGAAAATAACTTAAATTTTTAGGATTGTGAAAAAATTATTAGTTGGAAGTGTCAAAGTTTAATAAATTTATTTGAGACCAACATCGATTTTTTTTGGATTTTGTGAAGTATTTTTTTGTAGGATGTATATTTGAATAAATTTTGATTAAAATAACTTCAATTTTTTTGATTGTGATAAAACTTTAGTTGGAAGAGTCAAATTTTAATAAATTTATTTGAAACCAACTTCGATTATTTTGGATTTTGTTGAGTATTTTTGTTGTAGGATCTATATTTGAGTAAATTTAGATGAAAATAACTTAAATTTTTAGGATTGTGAAAAAATTATTAGTTGGAAGTGTCAAAGTTTAATAAATTTATTTGAGACCAACATCGATTTTTTTTGGATTTTGTGAAGTATTTTTTTGTAGGATGTATATTTGAATAAATTTTGATTAAAATAACTTCAATTTTTTTGATTGTGATAAAACTTTAGTTGGAAGAGTCAAATTTTAATAAATTTATTTGAAACCAACTTCGATTTTTTTGGATTTTGTCGAGTATTTTTGTTGTAGGATGTATATTTGAGTAAATTTAGATGAAAATAACGACAATTTTTTGGATTGTGAAAAAAATTTTAGTTGGAAGTGTCAAAGTTTCATAAATTTATTTGAGACCAACATTGATTTTTTTTTATTTTGTTGAGTATTTTTGTTGTAGGATGTATATTTGAGTAAATTTAGATGAAAATAAATTCAGTTTTTAGGATTGCGAAAAAAAATTTAGTTGGAAGTGTCAAATTTTAATAAATTTATTTGAAACCAACTTCGATTATTTTGGATTTTGTTGAGTATTTTTGTTGTAGGATCTATATTTGAGTAAATTTAGATGAAAATAACTTAAATTTTTAGGATTGTGAAAAAATTATTAGTTGGAAGTGTCAAAGTTTAATAAATTTATTTGAGACCAACATCGATTTTTTTTGGATTTTGTGAAGTATTTTTTTGTAGGATGTATATTTGAATAAATTTTGATTAAAATAACTTCAATTTTTTTGATTGTGATAAAACTTTAGTTGGAAGAGTCAAATTTTAATAAATTTATTTGAAACCAACTTCGATTTTTTTGGATTTTGTCGAGTATTTTTGTTGTAGGATGTATATTTGAGTAAATTTAGATGAAAATAACGACAATTTTTTGGATTGTGAAAAAAATTTTAGTTGGAAGTGTCAAAGTTTCATAAATTTATTTGAGACCAACATTGATTTTTTTTTATTTTGTTGAGTATTTTTGTTGTAGGATGTATATGTGAGTAAATTTAGATGAAAATAAATTCAATTTTTAGGATTGCGAAAAAAAATTTAGTTGGAAGTGGCAAATTTTAATAAATTTATTTGAAATCAACTTCGATTATTTTGGAATTTGTTGAGTATTTTTGTTGTAGGATCTATATTTGAGTAAATTTAGATTAAAATAACGACAATTTTTTGGATTGTGAAAAAAATTATAGTTGGAAGTGTCAAATTTTCATAAATTTATTTGAAATCAACTTCGATTATTTTGGATTTTGTAGAGTATTTTTGTTGTAGGATCTATATTTGAGTAAATTTAGATGAAAATAACGACAATTTTTTGGATTGTGAAAAAAAATTTAGTTTGAAGTGTCAAATTTTAATAAATTTATTTGAATACAACTTCGATTATTTTGGATTTTGTTGAGTATTTTTGTTGTAGGATCTATATTTGAGTAAATTTAGATGAAAATAACGACAATTTTTTGGATTGTGAAAAAAATTTTAGTTGGAAGTGTCAAATTTTAATAAATTTATTTGAAATCTACTTCAATTATTTTGGAATTTGTTGCATATTTTTGTTGTAGGATCTATATTTGAGTAAATTTAGATGAAAATAACTTAAATTTTTAGGATTGTGAAAAAAATTTTAGTTGGAAGTGTCAAAGTTTAATAAATTTATTTGAGACAACTTCGATTATTTTGGAATTTGTTGAGTATTTTTGTTGTAGGATGCATATTTGAGTAAATTTAGATGAAAATATCTTCAATTTTTTGGATTGTGGAAAATAATTTAGTTGGAAGTGTCAAATTTTAATAAATTCATTTGAAACCAACTTCGATTATTTTGGATTTTGTTGAGTATTTATGTTGTAGGATCTATATTTGTGTAAATTTAGATGAAAATAACTTCAATTTTTAGGTATGTGAAAAAAATTTTAGTTGGAAGTGTCAAAGTTTAATAATTTTATTTGAGACCAACATCGATTTTTTTTTATTTTGTTGAGTATTTTTGTTGTAGGATGCATATTTGAGTAAATTTAGATGAAAATATCTTCAATTTTTTGGATTGTGAAAAAAAATTTAGTTGGAAGTGTCAAAGTTTAATAAATTTATTTGAGACCAACACCGATTTTTTTGGATTTTGTTGAGTATTTTTTGTAGGATGTATATTTGAGTAAATTTTGATTAAAATAACTTCAATTTTTTGGATTGTGATAAAAATTTTAATTGGAAGAGTCAAATTTTAATAAATTTATTTGAAACCAACTTCGATTTTTTTGGAATTTGTCGAGTATTTTTTTTGCAGGATGTATATTTGAGTAAATTTAGATGAAAATAACGACAATTTTTTGGATTGTGAAAAAAATTTTAGTTGGAAGTGTCAAAGTTTCATAAATTTATTTGAGACCAACATTGATTTTTTTTTATTTTGTTGAGTATTTTTGTTGTAGGATGTATATTTGAGTAAATTTAGATGAAAATAAATTCAGTTTTTAGGATTGCGAAAAAAAATTTAGTTGGAAGTGTCAAATTTTAATAAATTTATTTGAAACCAACTTCGATTATTTTGGATTTTGTTGAGTATTTTTGTTGTAGGATCTATATTTGAGTAAATTTAGATGAAAATAACTTCAATTTTTAGGATTGCGAAAAAAAAATTAGTTGGAAGTGTCAAATTTTAATAAATTTATTTGAAATCAACTTCGATTATTTTGGAATTTGTTGAGTATTTTTGTTGTAGGATCTATATTTGAGTAAATTTAGATGAAAATAACTTAAATTTTTAGGATTGTGAAAAAATTATTAGTTGGAAGTGTCAAAGTTTAATAAATTTATTTGAGACCAACATCGATTTTTTTTGGATTTTGTGAAGTATTTTTTTGTAGGATGTATATTTGAATAAATTTTGATTAAAATAACTTCAATTTTTTTGATTGTGATAAAACTTTAGTTGGAAGAGTCAAATTTTAATAAATTCATTTGAAACCAACTTCGATTTTTTTGGATTTTGTCGAGTATTTTTGTTGTAGGATGTATATTTGAGTAAATTTAGATGAAAATAACGACAATTTTTTGGATTGTGAAATAAATTTTAGTTGGAAGTGTCAAAGTTTCATAAATTTATTTGAGACCAACATTGATTTTTTTTTATTTTGTTGAGTATTTTTGTTGTAGGATGTATATGTGAGTAAATTTAGATGAAAATAAATTCAATTTTTAGGATTGCGAAAAAAAATTTAGTTGGAAGTGGCAAATTTTAATAAATTTATTTGAAATCAACTTCGATTATTTTGGAATTTGTTGAGTATTTTTGTTGTAGGATCTATATTTGAGTAAATTTAGATTAAAATAACGACAATTTTTTGGATTGTGAAAAAAATTATAGTTGGAAGTGTCAAATTTTCATAAATTTATTTGAAATCAACTTCGATTATTTTGGATTTTGTAGAGTATTTTTGTTGTAGGATCTATATTTGAGTAAATTTAGATGAAAATAACGACAATTTTTTGGATTGTGAAAAAAAATTTAGTTTGAAGTGTCAAATTTTAATAAATTTATTTGAATACAACTTCGATTATTTTGGATTTTGTTGAGTATTTTTGTTGTAGGATCTATATTTGAGTAAATTTAGATGAAAATAACGACAATTTTTTGGATTGTGAAAAAAATTTTAGTTGGAAGTGTCAAATTTTAATAAATTTATTTGAAATCTACTTCAATTATTTTGGAATTTGTTGCATATTTTTGTTGTAGGATCTATATTTGAGTAAATTTAGATAAAAATAACTTAAATTTTTAGGATTGTGAAAAAAATTTTAGTTGGAAGTGTCAAAGTTTAATAAATTTATTTGAGACAACTTCGATTATTTTGGAATTTGTTGAGTATTTTTGTTGTAGGATGCATATTTGAGTAAATTTAGATGAAAATATCTTCAATTTTTTGGATTGTGGAAAATAATTTAGTTGGAAGTGTCAAATTTTAATAAATTCATTTGAAACCAACTTCGATTATTTTGGATTTTGTTGAGTATTTATGTTGTAGGATCTATATTTGTGTAAATTTAGATGAAAATAACTTCAATTTTTAGGTATGTGAAAAAAATTTTAGTTGGAAGTGTCAAAGTTTAATAATTTTATTTGAGACCAACATCGATTTTTTTTTATTTTGTTGAGTATTTTTGTTGTAGGATGCATATTTGAGTAAATTTAGATGAAAATATCTTCAATTTTTTGGATTGTGAAAAAAAATTTAGTTGGAAGTGTCAAAGTTTAATAAATTTATTTGAGACCAACATCGATTTTTTTGGATTTTGTTGAGTATTTTTTGTAGGATGTATATTTGAGTAAATTTTGATTAAAATAACTTCAATTTTTTGGATTGTGATAAAAATTTTAATTGGAAGAGTCAAATTTTAATAAATTTATTTGAAACCAACTTCGATTTTTTTGGAATTTGTCGAGTATTTTTGTTGCAGGATGTATATTTGAGTAAATTTAGATGAAAATAACGACAATTTTTTGGATTGTGAAAAAAATTTTAGTTGGAAGTGTCAAAGTTTCATAAATTTATTTGCGACCAACATTGATTTTTTTTTATTTTGTTGAGTATTTTTGTTGTAGGATGTATATTTGAGTAAATTTAGATGAAAATAAATTCAGTTTTTAGGATTGCGAAAAAAAATTTAGTTGGAAGTGTCAAATTTTAATAAATTTATTTGAAACCAACTTCGATTATTTTGGATTTTGTTGAGTATTTTTGTTGTAGGATCTATATTTGAGTAAATTTAGATGAAAATAACTTCAATTTTTAGGATTGCGAAAAAAAAATTAGTTGGAAGTGTCAAATTTTAATAAATTTATTTGAAATCAACTTCGATTATTTTGGAATTTGTTGAGTATTTTTGTTGTAGGATCTATATTTGAGTAAATTTAGATGAAAATAACTTAAATTTTTAGGATTGTGAAAAAATTATTAGTTGGAAGTGTCAAAGTTTAATAAATTTATTTGAGACCAACATCGATTTTTTTTGGATTTTGTGAAGTATTTTTTTGTAGGATGTATATTTGAATAAATTTTGATTAAAATAACTTCAATTTTTTTGATTGTGATAAAACTTTAGTTGGAAGAGTCAAATTTTAATAAATTTATTTGAAACCAACTTCGATTTTTTTGGATTTTGTCGAGTATTTTTGTTGTAGGATGTATATTTGAGTAAATTTAGATGAAAATAACGACAATTTTTTGGATTGTGAAAAAAATTTTAGTTGGAAGTGTCAAAGTTTCATAAATTTATTTGAGACCAACATTGATTTTTTTTTATTTTGTTGAGTATTTTCGTTGTAGGATGTATATGTGAGTAAATTTAGATGAAAATAAATTCAATTTTTAGGATTGCGAAAAAAAATTTAGTTGGAAGTGGCAAATTTTAATAAATTTATTTGAAATCAACTTCGATTATTTTGGAATTTGTTGAGTATTTTTGTTGTAGGATCTATATTTGAGTAAATTTAGATTAAAATAACGACAATTTTTTGGATTGTGAAAAAAATTATAGTTGGAAGTGTCAAATTTTCATAAATTTATTTGAAATCAACTTCGATTATTTTGGATTTTGTAGAGTATTTTTGTTGTAGGATCTATATTTGAGTAAATTTAGATGAAAATAACGACAATTTTTTGGATTGTGAAAAAAAATTTAGTTTGAAGTGTCAAATTTTAATAAATTTATTTGAATACAACTTCGATTATTTTGGATTTTGTTGAGTATTTTTGTTGTAGGATCTATATTTGAGTAAATTTAGATGAAAATAACGACAATTTTTTGGATTGTGAAAAAAATTTTAGTTGGAAGTGTCAAATTTTAATAAATTTATTTGAAATCTACTTCAATTATTTTGGAATTTGTTGCATATTTTTGTTGTAGGATCTATATTTGAGTAAATTTAGATGAAAATAACTTAAATTTTTAGGATTGTGAAAAAAATTTTAGTTGGAAGTGTCAAAGTTTAATAAATTTATTTGAGACAACTTCGATTATTTTGGAATTTGTTGAGTATTTTTGTTGTAGGATGCATATTTGAGTAAATTTAGATGAAAATATCTTCAATTTTTTGGATTGTGGAAAATAATTTAGTTGGAAGTGTCAAATTTTAATAAATTCATTTGAAACCAACTTCGATTATTTTGGATTTTGTTGAGTATTTATGTTGTAGGATCTATATTTGTGTAAATTTAGATGAAAATAACTTCAATTTTTAGGTATGTGAAAAAAATTTTAGTTGGAAGTGTCAAAGTTTAATAATTTTATTTGAGACCAACATCGATTTTTTTTTATTTTGTTGAGTATTTTTGTTGTAGGATGCATATTTGAGTAAATTTAGATGAAAATATCTTCAATTTTTTGGATTGTGAAAAAAAATTTAGTTGGAAGTGTCAAAGTTTAATAAATTTATTTGAGACCAACATCGATTTTTTTGGATTTTGTTGAGTATTTTTTGTAGGATGTATATTTGAGTAAATTTTGATTAAAATAACTTCAATTTTTTGGATTGTGATAAAAATTTTAATTGGAAGAGTCAAATTTTAATAAATTTATTTGAAACCAACTTCGATTTTTTTGGAATTTGTCGAGTATTTTTGTTGCAGGATGTATATTTGAGTAAATTTAGATGAAAATAACGACAATTTTTTGGATTGTGAAAAAAATTTTAGTTGGAAGTGTCAAAGTTTCATAAATTTATTTGCGACCAACATTGATTTTTTTTTATTTTGTTGAGTATTTTTGTTGTAGGATGTATATTTGAGTAAATTTAGATGAAAATAAATTCAGTTTTTAGGATTGCGAAAAAAAATTTAGTTGGAAGTGTCAAATTTTAATAAATTTATTTGAAACCAACTTCGATTATTTTGGATTTTGTTGAGTATTTTTGTTGTAGGATCTATATTTGAGTAAATTTAGATGAAAATAACTTCAATTTTTAGGATTGCGAAAAAAAAATTAGTTGGAAGTGTCAAATTTTAATAAATTTATTTGAAATCAACTTCGATTATTTTGGAATTTGTTGAGTATTTTTGTTGTAGGATCTATATTTGAGTAAATTTAGATGAAAATAACTTAAATTTTTAGGATTGTGAAAAAATTATTAGTTGGAAGTGTCAAAGTTTAATAAATTTATTTGAGACCAACATCGATTTTTTTTGGATTTTGTGAAGTATTTTTTTGTAGGATGTATATTTGAATAAATTTTGATTAAAATAACTTCAATTTTTTTGATTGTGATAAAACTTTAGTTGGAAGAGTCAAATTTTAATAAATTTATTTGAAACCAACTTCGATTTTTTTGGATTTTGTCGAGTATTTTTGTTGTAGGATGTATATTTGAGTAAATTTAGATGAAAATAACGACAATTTTTTGGATTGTGAAAAAAATTTTAGTTGGAAGTGTCAAAGTTTCATAAATTTATTTGAGACCAACATTGATTTTTTTTTATTTTGTTGAGTATTTTTGTTGTAGGATGTATATGTGAGTAAATTTAGATGAAAATAAATTCAATTTTTAGGATTGCGAAAAAAAATTTAGTTGGAAGTGGCAAATTTTAATAAATTTATTTGAAATCAACTTCGATTATTTTGGAATTTGTTGAGTATTTTTGTTGTAGGATCTATATTTGAGTAAATTTAGATTAAAATAACGACAATTTTTTGGATTGTGAAAAAAATTATAGTTGGAAGTGTCAAATTTTCATAAATTTATTTGAAATCAACTTCGATTATTTTGGATTTTGTAGAGTATTTTTGTTGTAGGATCTATATTTGAGTAAATTTAGATGAAAATAACGACAATTTTTTGGATTGTGAAAAAAAATTTAGTTTGAAGTGTCAAATTTTAATAAATTTATTTGAATACAACTTCGATTATTTTGGATTTTGTTGAGTATTTTTGTTGTAGGATCTATATTTGAGTAAATTTAGATGAAAATAACGACAATTTTTTGGATTGTGAAAAAAATTTTAGTTGGAAGTGTCAAATTTTAATAAATTTATTTGAAATCTACTTCAATTATTTTGGAATTTGTTGCATATTTTTGTTGTAGGATCTATATTTGAGTAAATTTAGATGAAAATAACTTAAATTTTTAGGATTGTGAAAAAAATTTTAGTTGGAAGTGTCAAAGTTTAATAAATTTATTTGAGACAACTTCGATTATTTTGGAATTTGTTGAGTATTTTTGTTGTAGGATGCATATTTGAGTAAATTTAGATGAAAATATCTTCAATTTTTTGGATTGTGGAAAATAATTTAGTTGGAAGTGTCAAATTTTAATAAATTCATTTGAAACCAACTTCGATTATTTTGGATTTTGTTGAGTATTTATGTTGTAGGATCTATATTTGTGTAAATTTAGATGAAAATAACTTCAATTTTTAGGTATGTGAAAAAAATTTTAGTTGGAAGTGTCAAAGTTTAATAATTTTATTTGAGACCAACATCGATTTTTTTTTATTTTGTTGAGTATTTTTGTTGTAGGATGCATATTTGAGTAAATTTAGATGAAAATATCTTCAATTTTTTGGATTGTGAAAAAAAATTTAGTTGGAAGTGTCAAAGTTTAATAAATTTATTTGAGACCAACATCGATTTTTTTGGATTTTGTTGAGTATTTTTTGTAGGATGTATATTTGAGTAAATTTTGATTAAAATAACTTCAATTTTTTGGATTGTGATAAAAATTTTAATTGGAAGAGTCAAATTTTAATAAATTTATTTGAAACCAACTTCGATTTTTTTGGAATTTGTCGAGTATTTTTGTTGCAGGATGTATATTTGAGTAAATTTAGATGAAAATAACGACAATTTTTTGGATTGTGAAAAAAATTTTAGTTGGAAGTGTCAAAGTTTCATAAATTTATTTGAGACCAACATTGATTTTTTTTTATTTTGTTGAGTATTTTTGTTGTAGGATGTATATTTGAGTAAATTTAGATGAAAATAAATTCAGTTTTTAGGATTGCGAAAAAAAATTTAGTTGGAAGTGTCAAATTTTAATAAATTTATTTGAAACCAACTTCGATTATTTTGGATTTTGTTGAGTATTTTTGTTGTAGGATCTATATTTGAGTAAATTTAGATGAAAATAACTTCAATTTTTAGGATTGCGAAAAAAAAATTAGTTGGAAGTGTCAAATTTTAATAAATTTATTTGAAATCAACTTCGATTATTTTGGAATTTGTTGAGTATTTTTGTTGTAGGATCTATATTTGAGTAAATTTAGATGAAAATAACTTAAATTTTTAGGATTGTGAAAAAATTATTAGTTGGAAGTGTCAAAGTTTAATAAATTTATTTGAGACCAACATCGATTTTTTTTGGATTTTGTGAAGTATTTTTTTGTAGGATGTATATTTGAATAAATTTTGATTAAAATAACTTCAATTTTTTTGATTGTGATAAAACTTTAGTTGGAAGAGTCAAATTTTAATAAATTTATTTGAAACCAACTTCGATTTTTTTGGATTTTGTCGAGTATTTTTGTTGTAGGATGTATATTTGAGTAAATTTAGATGAAAATAACGACAATTTTTTGGATTGTGAAAAAAATTTTAGTTGGAAGTGTCAAAGTTTCATAAATTTATTTGAGACCAACATTGATTTTTTTTTATTTTGTTGAGTATTTTTGTTGTAGGATGTATATGTGAGTAAATTTAGATGAAAATAAATTCAATTTTTAGGATTGCGAAAAAAAATTTAGTTGGAAGTGGCAAATTTTAATAAATTTATTTGAAATCAACTTCGATTATTTTGGAATTTGTTGAGTATTTTTGTTGTAGGATCTATATTTGAGTAAATTTAGATTAAAATAACGACAATTTTTTGGATTGTGAAAAAAATTATAGTTGGAAGTGTCAAATTTTCATAAATTTATTTGAAATCAACTTCGATTATTTTGGATTTTGTAGAGTATTTTTGTTGTAGGATCTATATTTGAGTAAATTTAGATGAAAATAACGACAATTTTTTGGATTGTGAAAAAAAATTTAGTTTGAAGTGTCAAATTTTAATAAATTTATTTGAATACAACTTCGATTATTTTGGATTTTGTTGAGTATTTTTGTTGTAGGATCTATATTTGAGTAAATTTAGATGAAAATAACGACAATTTTTTGGATTGTGAAAAAAATTTTAGTTGGAAGTGTCAAATTTTAATAAATTTATTTGAAATCTACTTCAATTATTTTGGAATTTGTTGCATATTTTTGTTGTAGGATCTATATTTGAGTAAATTTAGATGAAAATAACTTAAATTTTTAGGATTGTGAAAAAAATTTTAGTTGGAAGTGTCAAAGTTTAATAAATTTTTTTGAGACAACTTCGATTATTTTGGAATTTGTTGAGTATTTTTGTTGTAGGATGCATATTTGAGTAAATTTAGATGAAAATATCTTCAATTTTTTGGATTGTGGAAAATAATTTAGTTGGAAGTGTCAAATTTTAATAAATTCATTTGAAACCAACTTCGATTATTTTGGATTTTGTTGAGTATTTATGTTGTAGGATCTATATTTGTGTAAATTTAGATGAAAATAACTTCAATTTTTAGGTATGTGAAAAAAATTTTAGTTGGAAGTGTCAAAGTTTAATAATTTTATTTGAGACCAACATCGATTTTTTTTTATTTTGTTGAGTATTTTTGTTGTAGGATGCATATTTGAGTAAATTTAGATGAAAATATCTTCAATTTTTTGGATTGTGAAAAAAAATTTAGTTGGAAGTGTCAAAGTTTAATAAATTTATTTGAGACCAACATCGATTTTTTTGGATTTTGTTGAGTATTTTTTGTAGGATGTATATTTGAGTAAATTTTGATTAAAATAACTTCAATTTTTTGGATTGTGATAAAAATTTTAATTGGAAGAGTCAAATTTTAATAAATTTATTTGAAACCAACTTCGATTTTTTTGGAATTTGTCGAGTATTTTTGTTGCACGATGTATATTTGAGTAAATTTAGATGAAAATAACGACAATTTTTTGGATTGTGAAAAAAATTTTAGTTGGAAGTGTCAAAGTTTCATAAATTTATTTGAGACCAACATTGATTTTTTTTTATTTTGTTGAGTATTTTTGTTGTAGGATGTATATTTGAGTAAATTTAGATGAAAATAAATTCAGTTTTTAGGATTGCGAAAAAAAATTTAGTTGGAAGTGTCAAATTTTAATAAATTTATTTGAAACCAACTTCGATTATTTTGGATTTTGTTGAGTATTTTTGTTGTAGGATCTATATTTGAGTAAATTTAGATGAAAATAACTTCAATTTTTAGGATTGCGAAAAAAAAATTAGTTGGAAGTGTCAAATTTTAATAAATTTATTTGAAATCAACTTCGATTATTTTGGAATTTGTTGAGTATTTTTGTTGTAGGATCTATATTTGAGTAAATTTAGATGAAAATAACTTAAATTTTTAGGATTGTGAAAAAATTATTAGTTGGAAGTGTCAAAGTTTAATAAATTTATTTGAGACCAACATCGATTTTTTTTGGATTTTGTGAAGTATTTTTTTGTAGGATGTATATTTGAATAAATTTTGATTAAAATAACTTCAATTTTTTTGATTGTGATAAAACTTTAGTTGGAAGAGTCAAATTTTAATAAATTTATTTGAAACCAACTTCGATTTTTTTGGATTTTGTCGAGTATTTTTGTTGTAGGATGTATATTTGAGTAAATTTAGATGAAAATAACGACAATTTTTTGGATTGTGAAAAAAATTTTAGTTGGAAGTGTCAAAGTTTCATAAATTTATTTGAGACCAACATTGATTTTTTTTTATTTTGTTGAGTATTTTTGTTGTAGGATGTATATGTGAGTAAATTTAGATGAAAATAAATTCAATTTTTAGGATTGCGAAAAAAAATTTAGTTGGAAGTGGCAAATTTTAATAAATTTATTTGAAATCAACTTCGATTATTTTGGAATTTGTTGAGTATTTTTGTTGTAGGATCTATATTTGAGTAAATTTAGATGAAAATAACTTCAATTTTTAGGATTGCGAAAAAAAAATTAGTTGGAAGTGTCAAATTTTAATAAATTTATTTGAAATCAACTTCGATTATTTTGGAATTTGTTGAGTATTTTTGTTGTAGGATCTATATTTGAGTAAATTTAGATGAAAATAACTTAAATTTTTAGGATTGTGAAAAAATTATTAGTTGGAAGTGTCAAAGTTTAATAAATTTATTTGAGACCAACATCGATTTTTTTTGGATTTTGTGAAGTATTTTTTTGTAGGATGTATATTTGAATAAATTTTGATTAAAATAACTTCAATTTTTTTGATTGTGATAAAACTTTAGTTGGAAGAGTCAAATTTTAATAAATTTATTTGAAACCAACTTCGATTTTTTTGGATTTTGTCGAGTATTTTTGTTGTAGGATGTATATTTGAGTAAATTTAGATGAAAATAACGACAATTTTTTGGATTGTGAAAAAAATTTTAGTTGGAAGTGTCAAAGTTTCATAAATTTATTTGAGACCAACATTGATTTTTTTTTATTTTGTTGAGTATTTTTGTTGTAGGATGTATATGTGAGTAAATTTAGATGAAAATAAATTCAATTTTTAGGATTGCGAAAAAAAATTTAGTTGGAAGTGGCAAATTTTAATAAATTTATTTGAAATCAACTTCGATTATTTTGGAATTTGTTGAGTATTTTTGTTGTAGGATCTATATTTGAGTAAATTTAGATTAAAATAACGACAATTTTTTGGATTGTGAAAAAAATTATAGTTGGAAGTGTCAAATTTTCATAAATTTATTTGAAATCAACTTCGATTATTTTGGATTTTGTAGAGTATTTTTGTTGTAGGATCTATATTTGAGTAAATTTAGATGAAAATAACGACAATTTTTTGGATTGTGAAAAAAAATTTAGTTTGAAGTGTCAAATTTTAATAAATTTATTTGAATACAACTTCGATTATTTTGGATTTTGTTGAGTATTTTTGTTGTAGGATCTATATTTGAGTAAATTTAGATGAAAATAACGACAATTTTTTGGATTGTGAAAAAAATTTTAGTTGGAAGTGTCAAATTTTAATAAATTTATTTGAAATCTACTTCAATTATTTTGGAATTTGTTGCATATTTTTGTTGTAGGATCTATATTTGAGTAAATTTAGATGAAAATAACTTAAATTTTTAGGATTGTGAAAAAAATTTTAGTTGGAAGTGTCAAAGTTTAATAAATTTATTTGAGACAACTTCGATTATTTTGGAATTTGTTGAGTATTTTTGTTGTAGGATGCATATTTGAGTAAATTTAGATGAAAATATCTTCAATTTTTTGGATTGTGGAAAATAATTTAGTTGGAAGTGTCAAATTTTAATAAATTCATTTGAAACCAACTTCGATTATTTTGGATTTTGTTGAGTATTTATGTTGTAGGATCTATATTTGTGTAAATTTAGATGAAAATAACTTCAATTTTTAGGTATGTGAAAAAAATTTTAGTTGGAAGTGTCAAAGTTTAATAATTTTATTTGAGACCAACATCGATTTTTTTTTATTTTGTTGAGTATTTTTGTTGTAGGATGCATATTTGAGTAAATTTAGATGAAAATATCTTCAATTTTTTGGATTGTGAAAAAAAATTTAGTTGGAAGTGTCAAAGTTTAATAAATTTATTTGAGACCAACATCGATTTTTTTGGATTTTGTTGAGTATTTTTTGTAGGATGTATATTTGAGTAAATTTTGATTAAAATAACTTCAATTTTTTGGATTGTGATAAAAATTTTAATTGGAAGAGTCAAATTTTAATAAATTTATTTGAAACCAACTACGATTTTTTTGGAATTTGTCGAGTATTTTTGTTGCAGGATGTATATTTGAGTAAATTTAGATGAAAATAACGACAATTTTTTGGATTGTGAAAAAAATTTTAGTTGGAAGTGTCAAAGTTTCATAAATTTATTTGAGACCAACATTGATTTTTTTTTATTTTGTTGAGTATTTTTGTTGTAGGATGTATATTTGAGTAAATTTAGATGAAAATAAATTCAGTTTTTAGGATTGCGAAAAAAAATTTAGTTGGAAGTGTCAAATTTTAATAAATTTATTTGAAACCAACTTCGATTATTTTGGATTTTGTTGAGTATTTTTGTTGTAGGATCTATATTTGAGTAAATTTAGATGAAAATAACTTCAATTTTTAGGATTGCGAAAAAAAAATTAGTTGGAAGTGTCAAATTTTAATAAATTTATTTGAAATCAACTTCGATTATTTTGGAATTTGTTGAGTATTTTTGTTGTAGGATCTATATTTGAGTAAATTTAGATGAAAATAACTTAAATTTTTAGGATTGTGAAAAAATTATTAGTTGGAAGTGTCAAAGTTTAATAAATTTATTTGAGACCAACATCGATTTTTTTTGGATTTTGTGAAGTATTTTTTTGTAGGATGTATATTTGAATAAATTTTGATTAAAATAACTTCAATTTTTTTGATTGTGATAAAACTTTAGTTGGAAGAGTCAAATTTTAATAAATTTATTTGAAACCAACTTCGATTTTTTTGGATTTTGTCGAGTATTTTTGTTGTAGGATGTATATTTGAGTAAATTTAGATGAAAATAACGACAATTTTTTGGATTGTGAAAAAAATTTTAGTTGGAAGTGTCAAAGTTTCATAAATTTATTTGAGACCAACATTGATTTTTTTTTATTTTGTTGAGTATTTTTGTTGTAGGATGTATATGTGAGTAAATTTAGATGAAAATAAATTCAATTTTTAGGATTGCGAAAAAAAATTTAGTTGGAAGTGGCAAATTTTAATAAATTTATTTGAAATCAACTTCGATTATTTTGGAATTTGTTGAGTATTTTTGTTGTAGGATCTATATTTGAGTAAATTTAGATTAAAATAACGACAATTTTTTGGATTGTGAAAAAAATTATAGTTGGAAGTGTCAAATTTTCATAAATTTATTTGAAATCAACTTCGATTATTTTGGATTTTGTAGAGTATTTTTGTTGTAGGATCTATATTTGAGTAAATTTAGATGAAAATAACGACAATTTTTTGGATTGTGAAAAAAAATTTAGTTTGAAGTGTCAAATTTTAATAAATTTATTTGAATACAACTTCGATTATTTTGGATTTTGTTGAGTATTTTTGTTGTAGGATCTATATTTGAGTAAATTTAGATGAAAATAACGACAATTTTTTGGATTGTGAAAAAAATTTTAGTTGGAAGTGTCAAATTTTAATAAATTTATTTGAAATCTACTTCAATTATTTTGGAATTTGTTGCATATTTTTGTTGTAGGATCTATATTTGAGTAAATTTAGATGAAAATAACTTAAATTTTTAGGATTGTGAAAAAAATTTTAGTTGGAAGTGTCAAAGTTTAATAAATTTATTTGAGACAACTTCGATTATTTTGGAATTTGTTGAGTATTTTTATTGTAGGATGCATATTTGAGTAAATTTAGATGAAAATATCTTCAATTTTTTGGATTGTGGAAAATAATTTAGTTGGAAGTGTCAAATTTTAATAAATTCATTTGAAACCAACTTCGATTATTTTGGATTTTGTTGAGTATTTATGTTGTAGGATCTATATTTGTGTAAATTTAGATGAAAATAACTTCAATTTTTAGGTATGTGAAAAAAATTTTAGTTGGAAGTGTCAAAGTTTAATAATTTTATTTGAGACCAACATCGATTTTTTTTTATTTTGTTGAGTATTTTTGTTGTAGGATGCATATTTGAGTAAATTTAGATGAAAATATCTTCAATTTTTTGGATTGTGAAAAAAAATTTAGTTGGAAGTGTCAAAGTTTAATAAATTTATTTGAGACCAACATCGATTTTTTTGGATTTTGTTGAGTATTTTTTGTAGGATGTATATTTGAGTAAATTTTGATTAAAATAACTTCAATTTTTTGGATTGTGATAAAAATTTTAATTGGAAGAGTCAAATTTTAATAAATTTATTTGAAACCAACTTCGATTTTTTTGGAATTTGTCGAGTATTTTTGTTGCAGGATGTATATTTGAGTAAATTTAGATGAAAATAACGACAATTTTTTGGATTGTGAAAAAAATTTTAGTTGGAAGTGTCAAAGTTTCATAAATTTATTTGAGACCAACATTGATTTTTTTTTATTTTGTTGAGTATTTTTGTTGTAGGATGTATATTTGAGTAAATTTAGATGAAAATAAATTCAGTTTTTAGGATTGCGAAAAAAAATTTAGTTGGAAGTGTCAAATTTTAATAAATTTATTTGAAACCAACTTCGATTATTTTGGAGTTTGTTGAGTATTTTTGTTGTAGGATCTATATTTGAGTAAATTTAGATGAAAATAACTTCAATTTTTAGGATTGCGAAAAAAAATTAGTTGGAAGTGTCAAATTTTAATAAATTTATTTGAAATCAACTTCGATTATTTTGGAATTTGTTGAGTATTTTTGTTGTAGGATCTATATTTGAGTAAATTTAGATGAAAATAACTTAAATTTTTAGGATTGTGAAAAAATTATTAGTTGGAAGTGTCAAAGTTTAATAAATTTATTTGAGACCAACATCGATTTTTTTTGGATTTTGTGAAGTATTTTTTTGTAGGATGTATATTTGAATAAATTTTGATTAAAATAACTTCAATTTTTTTGATTGTGATAAAACTTTAGTTGGAAGAGTCAAATTTTAATAAATTTATTTGAAACCAACTTCGATTTTTTTGGATTTTGTCGAGTATTTTTGTTGTAGGATGTATATTTGAGTAAATTTAGATGAAAATAACGACAATTTTTTGGATTGTGAAAAAAATTTTAGTTGGAAGTGTCAAAGTTTCATAAATTTATTTGAGACCAACATTGATTTTTTTTTATTTTGTTGAGTATTTTTGTTGTAGGATGTATATGTGAGTAAATTTAGATGAAAATAAATTCAATTTTTAGGATTGCGAAAAAAAATTTAGTTGGAAGTGGCAAATTTTAATAAATTTATTTGAAATCAACTTCGATTATTTTGGAATTTGTTGAGTATTTTTGTTGTAGGATCTATATTTGAGTAAATTTAGATTAAAATAACGACAATTTTTTGGATTGTGAAAAAAATTATAGTTGGAAGTGTCAAATTTTCATAAATTTATTTGAAATCAACTTCGATTATTTTGGATTTTGTAGAGTATTTTTGTTGTAGGATCTATATTTGAGTAAATTTAGATGAAAATAACGACAATTTTTTGGATTGTGGAAAAAAATTTAGTTTGAAGTGTCAAATTTTAATAAATTTATTTGAATACAACTTCGATTATTTTGGATTTTGTTGAGTATTTTTGTTGTAGGATCTATATTTGAGTAAATTTAGATGAAAATAACGACAATTTTTTGGATTGTGAAAAAAATTTTAGTTGGAAGTGTCAAATTTTAATAAATTTATTTGAAATCTACTTCAATTATTTTGGAATTTGTTGCATATTTTTGTTGTAGGATCTATATTTGAGTAAATTTAGATGAAAATAACTTAAATTTTTAGGATTGTGAAAAAAATTTTAGTTGGAAGTGTCAAAGTTTAATAAATTTATTTGAGACAACTTCGATTATTTTGGAATTTGTTGAGTATTTTTGTTGTAGGATGCATATTTGAGTAAATTTAGATGAAAATATCTTCAATTTTTTGGATTGTGGAAAATAATTTAGTTGGAAGTGTCAAATTTTAATAAATTCATTTGAAACCAACTTCGATTATTTTGGATTTTGTTGAGTATTTATGTTGTAGGATCTATATTTGTGTAAATTTAGATGAAAATAACTTCAATTTTTAGGTATGTGAAAAAAATTTTAGTTGGAAGTTTCAAAGTTTAATAATTTTATTTGAGACCAACATCGATTTTTTTTTATTTTGTTGAGTATTTTTGTTGTAGGATGCATATTTGAGTAAATTTAGATGAAAATATCTTCAATTTTTTGGATTGTGAAAAAAAATTTAGTTGGAAGTGTCAAAGTTTAATAAATTTATTTGAGACCAACATCGATTTTTTTGGATTTTGTTGAGTATTTTTTGTAGGATGTATATTTGAGTAAATTTTGATTAAAATAACTTCAATTTTTTGGATTGTGATAAAAATTTTAATTGGAAGAGTCAAATTTTAATAAATTTATTTGAAACCAACTTCGATTTTTTTGGAATTTGTCGAGTATTTTTGTTGCAGGATGTATATTTGAGTAAATTTAGATGAAAATAACGACAATTTTTTGGATTGTGAAAAAAATTTTAGTTGGAAGTGTCAAAGTTTCATAAATTTATTTGAGACCAACATTGATTTTTTTTTATTTTGTTGAGTATTTTTGTTGTAGGATGTATATTTGAGTAAATTTAGATGAAAATAAATTCAGTTTTTAGGATTGCGAAAAAAAATTTAGTTGGAAGTGTCAAATTTTAATAAATTTATTTGAAACCAACTTCGATTATTTTGGATTTTGTTGAGTATTTTTGTTGTAGGATCTATATTTGAGTAAATTTAGATGAAAATAACTTCAATTTTTAGGATTGCGAAAAAAAAATTAGTTGGAAGTGTCAAATTTTAATAAATTTATTTGAAACCAACTTCGATTTTTTTGGATTTTGTCGAGTATTTTTGTTGTAGGATGTATATTTGAGTAAATTTAGATGAAAATAACGACAATTTTTTGGATTGTGAAAAAAATTTTAGTTGGAAGTGTCAAAGTTTCATAAATTTATTTGAGACCAACATTGATTTTTTTTTATTTTGTTGAGTATTTTTGTTGTAGGATGTATATGTGAGTAAATTTAGATGAAAATAAATTCAATTTTTAGGATTGCGAAAAAAAATTTAGTTGGAAGTGGCAAATTTTAATAAATTTATTTGAAATCAACTTCGATTATTTTGGAATTTGTTGAGTATTTTTGTTGTAGGATCTATATTTGAGTAAATTTAGATTAAAATAACGACAATTTTTTGGATTGTGAAAAAAATTATAGTTGGAAGTGTCAAATTTTCATAAATTTATTTGAAATCAACTTCGATTATTTTGGATTTTGTAGAGTATTTTTGTTGTAGGATCTATATTTGAGTAAATTTAGATGAAAATAACGACAATTTTTTGGATTGTGAAAAAAAATTTAGTTTGAAGTGTCAAATTTTAATAAATTTATTTGAATACAACTTCGATTATTTTGGATTTTGTTGAGTATTTTTGTTGTAGGATCTATATTTGAGTAAATTTAGATGAAAATAACGACAATTTTTTGGATTGTGAAAAAAATTTTAGTTGGAAGTGTCAAATTTTAATAAATTTATTTGAAATCTACTTCAATTATTTTGGAATTTGTTGCATATTTTTGTTGTAGGATCTATATTTGAGTAAATTTAGATGAAAATAACTTAAATTTTTAGGATTGTGAAAAAAATTTTAGTTGGAAGTGTCAAAGTTTAATAAATTTATTTGAGACAACTTCGATTATTTTGGAATTTGTTGAGTATTTTTGTTGTAGGATGCATATTTGAGTAAATTTAGATGAAAATATCTTCAATTTTTTGGATTGTGGAAAATAATTTAGTTGGAAGTGTCAAATTTTAATAAATTCATTTGAAACCAACTTCGATTATTTTGGATTTTGTTGAGTATTTATGTTGTAGGATCTATATTTGTGTAAATTTAGATGAAAATAACTTCAATTTTTAGGTATGTGAAAAAAATTTTAGTTGGAAGTGTCAAAGTTTAATAATTTTATTTGAGACCAACATCGATTTTTTTTTATTTTGTTGAGTATTTTTGTTGTAGGATGCATATTTGAGTAAATTTAGATGAAAATATCTTCAATTTTTTGGATTGTGAAAAAAAATTTAGTTGGAAGTGTCAAAGTTTAATAAATTTATTTGAGACCAACATCGATTTTTTTGGATTTTGTTGAGTATTTTTTGTAGGATGTATATTTGAGTAAATTTTGATTAAAATAACTTCAATTTTTTGGATTGTGATAAAAATTTTAATTGGAAGAGACAAATTTTAATAAATTTATTTGAAACCAACTTCGATTTTTTTGGAATTTGTCGAGTATTTTTGTTGCAGGATGTATATTTGAGTAAATTTAGATGAAAATAACGACAATTTTTTGGATTGTGAAAAAAATTTTAGTTGGAAGTGTCAAAGTTTCATAAATTTATTTGAGACCAACATTGATTTTTTTTTATTTTGTTGAGTATTTTTGTTGTAGGATGTATATTTGAGTAAATTTAGATGAAAATAAATTCAGTTTTTAGGATTGCGAAAAAAAATTTAGTTGGAAGTGTCAAATTTTAATAAATTTATTTGAAACCAACTTCGATTATTTTGGATTTTGTTGAGTATTTTTGTTGTAGGATCTATATTTGAGTAAATTTAGATGAAAATAACTTCAATTTTTAGGATTGCGAAAAAAAAATTAGTTGGAAGTGTCAAATTTTAATAAATTTATTTGAAATCAACTTCGATTATTTTGGAATTTGTTGAGTATTTTTGTTGTAGGATCTATATTTGAGTAAATTTAGATGAAAATAACTTAAATTTTTAGGATTGTGAAAAAATTATTAGTTGGAAGTGTCAAAGTTTAATAAATTTATTTGAGACCAACATCGATTTTTTTTGGATTTTGTGAAGTATTTTTTTGTAGGATGTATATTTGAATAAATTTTGATTAAAATAACTTCAATTTTTTTGATTGTGATAAAACTTTAGTTGGAAGAGTCAAATTTTAATAAATTTATTTGAAACCAACTTCGATTTTTTTGGATTTTGTCGAGTATTTTTGTTGTAGGATGTATATTTGAGTAAATTTAGATGAAAATAACGACAATTTTTTGGATTGTGAAAAAAATTTTAGTTGGAAGTGTCAAAGTTTCATAAATTTATTTGAGACCAACATTGATTTTTTTTTATTTTGTTGAGTATTTTTGTTGTAGGATGTATATGTGAGTAAATTTAGATGAAAATAAATTCAATTTTTAGGATTGCGAAAAAAAATTTAGTTGGAAGTGGCAAATTTTAATAAATTTATTTGAAATCAACTTCGATTATTTTGGAATTTGTTGAGTATTTTTGTTGTAGGATCTATATTTGAGTAAATTTAGATTAAAATAACGACAATTTTTTGGATTGTGAAAAAAATTATAGTTGGAAGTGTCAAATTTTCATAAATTTATTTGAAATCAACTTCGATTATTTTGGATTTTGTAGAGTATTTTTGTTGTAGGATCTATATTTGAGTAAATTTAGATGAAAATAACGACAATTTTTTGGATTGTGAAAAAAAATTTAGTTTGAAGTGTCAAATTTTAATAAATTTATTTGAATACAACTTCGATTATTTTGGATTTTGTTGAGTATTTTTGTTGTAGGATCTATATTTGAGTAAATTTAGATGAAAATAACGACAATTTTTTGGATTGTGAAAAAAATTTTAGTTGGAAGTGTCAAATTTTAATAAATTTATTTGAAATCTACTTCAATTATTTTGGAATTTGTTGCATATTTTTGTTGTAGGATCTATATTTGAGTAAATTTAGATGAAAATAACTTAAATTTTTAGGATTGTGAAAAAAATTTTAGTTGGAAGTGTCAAAGTTTAATAAATTTATTTGAGACAACTTCGATTATTTTGGAATTTGTTGAGTATTTTTGTTGTAGGATGCATATTTGAGTAAATTTAGATGAAAATATCTTCAATTTTTTGGATTGTGGAAAATAATTTAGTTGGAAGTGTCAAATTTTAATAAATTCATTTGAAACCAACTTCGATTATTTTGGATTTTGTTGAGTATTTATGTTGTAGGATCTATATTTGTGTAAATTTAGATGAAAATAACTTCAATTTTTAGGTATGTGAAAAAAATTTTAGTTGGAAGTGTCAAAGTTTAATAATTTTATTTGAGACCAACATCGATTTTTTTTTATTTTGTTGAGTATTTTTGTTGTAGGATGCATATTTGAGTAAATTTAGATGAAAATATCTTCAATTTTTTGGATTGTGAAAAAAAATTTAGTTGGAAGTGTCAAAGTTTAATAAATTTATTTGAGACCAACATCGATTTTTTTGGATTTTGTTGAGTATTTTTTGTAGGATGTATATTTGAGTAAATTTTGATTAAAATAACTTCAATTTTTTGGATTGTGATAAAAATTTTAATTGGAAGAGTCAAATTTTAATAAATTTATTTGAAACCAACTTCGATTTTTTTGGAATTTGTCGAGTATTTTTGTTGCAGGATGTATATTTGAGTAAATTTAGATGAAAATAACGACAATTTTTTGGATTGTGAAAAAAATTTTAGTTGGAAGTGTCAAAGTTTCATAAATTTATTTGAGACCAACATTGATTTTTTTTTATTTTGTTGAGTATTTTTGTTGTAGGATGTATATGTGAGTAAATTTAGATGAAAATAAATTCAATTTTTAGGATTGCGAAAAAAAATTTAGTTGGAAGTGTCAAATTTTAATAAATTTATTTGAAACCAACTTCGATTATTTTGGATTTTGTTGAGTATTTTGGTTGTAGGATCTATATTTGAGTAAATTTAGATGAAAATAACTTCAATTTTTAGGATTGCGAAAAAAAAATTAGTTGGAAGTGTCAAATTTTAATAAATTTATTTGAAATCAACTTCGATTATTTTGGAATTTGTTGAGTATTTTTGTTGTAGGATCTATATTTGAGTAAATTTAGATGAAAATAACTTAAATTTTTAGGATTGTGAAAAAATTATTAGTTGGAAGTGTCAAAGTTTAATAAATTTATTTGAGACCAACATCGATTTTTTTTGGATTTTGTGAAGTATTTTTTTGTAGGATGTATATTTGAATAAATTTTGATTAAAATAACTTCAATTTTTTTGATTGTGATAAAACTTTAGTTGGAAGAGTCAAATTTTAATAAATTTATTTGAAACCAACTTCGATTTTTTTGGATTTTGTCGAGTATTTTTGTTGTAGGATGTATATTTGAGTAAATTTAGATGAAAATAACGACAATTTTTTGGATTGTGAAAAAAATTTTAGTTGGAAGTGTCAAAGTTTCATAAATTTATTTGAGACCAACATTGATTTTTTTTTATTTTGTTGAGTATTTTTGTTGTAGGATGTATATGTGAGTAAATTTAGATGAAAATAAATTCAATTTTTAGGATTGCGAAAAAAAATTTAGTTGGAAGTGGCAAATTTTAATAAATTTATTTGAAATCAACTTCGATTATTTTGGAATTTGTTGAGTATTTTTGTTGTAGGATCTATATTTGAGTAAATTTAGATTAAAATAACGACAATTTTTTGGATTGTGAAAAAAATTATAGTTGGAAGTGTCAAATTTTCATAAATTTATTTGAAATCAACTTCGATTATTTTGGATTTTGTAGAGTATTTTTGTTGTAGGATCTATATTTGAGTAAATTTAGATGAAAATAACGACAATTTTTTGGATTGTGAAAAAAAATTTAGTTTGAAGTGTCAAATTTTAATAAATTTATTTGAATACAACTTCGATTATTTTGGATTTTGTTGAGTATTTTTGTTGTAGGATCTATATTTGAGTAAATTTAGATGAAAATAACGACAATTTTTTGGATTGTGAAAAAAATTTTAGTTGGAAGTGTCAAATTTTAATAAATTTATTTGAAATCTACTTCAATTATTTTGGAATTTGTTGCATATTTTTGTTGTAGGATCTATATTTGAGTAAATTTAGATGAAAATAACTTAAATTTTTAGGATTGTGAAAAAAATTTTAGTTGGAAGTGTCAAAGTTTAATAAATTTATTTGAGACAACTTCGATTATTTTGGAATTTGTTGAGTATTTTTGTTGTAGGATGCATATTTGAGTAAATTTAGATGAAAATATCTTCAATTTTTTGGATTGTGGAAAATAATTTAGTTGGAAGTGTCAAATTTTAATAAATTCATTTGAAACCAACTTCGATTATTTTGGATTTTGTTGAGTATTTATGTTGTAGGATCTATATTTGTGTAAATTTAGATGAAAATAACTTCAATTTTTAGGTATGTGAAAAAAATTTTAGTTGGAAGTGTCAAAGTTTAATAATTTTATTTGAGACCAACATCGATTTTTTTTTATTTTGTTGAGTATTTTTGTTGTAGGATGCATATTTGAGTAAATTTAGATGAAAATATCTTCAATTTTTTGGATTGTGAAAAAAAATTTAGTTGGAAGTGTCAAAGTTTAATAAATTTATTTGAGACCAACATCGATTTTTTTGGATTTTGTTGAGTATTTTTTGTAGGATGTATATTTGAGTAAATTTTGATTAAAATAACTTCAATTTTTTGGATTGTGATAAAAATTTTAATTGGAAGAGTCAAATTTTAATAAATTTATTTGAAACCAACTTCGATTTTTTTGGAATTTGTCGAGTATTTTTGTTGCAGGATGTATATTTGAGTAAATTTAGATGAAAATAACGACAATTTTTTGGATTGTGAAAAAAATTTTAGTTGGAAGTGTCAAAGTTTCATAAATTTATTTGAGACCAACATTGATTTTTTTTTATTTTGTTGAGTATTTTTGTTGTAGGATGTATATTTGAGTAAATTTAGATGAAAATAAATTCAGTTTTTAGGATTGCGAAAAAAAATTTAGTTGGAAGTGTCAAATTTTAATAAATTTATTTGAAACCAACTTCGATTATTTTGGATTTTGTTGAGTATTTTTGTTGTAGGATCTATATTTGAGTAAATTTAGAAGAAAATAACTTCAATATTTAGGATTGCGAAAAAAAAATTAGTTGGAAGTGTCAAATTTTAATAAATTTATTTGAAATCAACTTCGATTATTTTGGAATTTGTTGAGTATTTTTGTTGTAGGATCTATATTTGAGTAAATTTAGATGAAAATAACTTAAATTTTTAGGATTGTGAAAAAATTATTAGTTGGAAGTGTCAAAGTTTAATAAATTTATTTGAGACCAACATCGATTTTTTTTGGATTTTGTGAAGTATTTTTTTGTAGGATGTATATTTGAATAAATTTTGATTAAAATAACTTCAATTTTTTTGATTGTGATAAAACTTTAGTTGGAAGAGTCAAATTTTAATAAATTTATTTGAAACCAACTTCGATTTTTTTGGATTTTGTCGAGTATTTTTGTTGTAGGATGTATATTTGAGTAAATTTAGATGAAAATAACGACAATTTTTTGGATTGTGAAAAAAATTTTAGTTGGAAGTGTCAAAGTTTCATAAATTTATTTGAGACCAACATTGATTTTTTTTTATTTTGTTGAGTATTTTTGTTGTAGGATGTATATGTGAGTAAATTTAGATGAAAATAAATTCAATTTTTAGGATTGCGAAAAAAAATTTAGTTGGAAGTGGCAAATTTTAATAAATTTATTTGAAATCAACTTCGATTATTTTGGAATTTGTTGAGTATTTTTGTTGTAGGATCTATATTTGAGTAAATTTAGATTAAAATAACGACAATTTTTTGGATTGTGAAAAAAATTATAGTTGGAAGTGTCAAATTTTCATAAATTTATTTGAAATCAACATCGATTATTTTGGATTTTGTAGAGTATTTTTGTTGTAGGATCTATATTTGAGTAAATTTAGATGAAAATAACGACAATTTTTTGGATTGTGAAAAAAAATTTAGTTTGAAGTGTCAAATTTTAATAAATTTATTTGAATACAACTTCGATTATTTTGGATTTTGTTGAGTATTTTTGTTGTAGGATCTATATTTGAGTAAATTTAGATGAAAATAACGACAATTTTTTGGATTGTGAAAAAAATTTTAGTTGGAAGTGTCAAATTTTAATAAATTTATTTGAAATCTACTTCAATTATTTTGGAATTTGTTGCATATTTTTGTTGTAGGATCTATATTTGCGTAAATTTAGATGAAAATAACTTAAATTTTTAGGATTGTGAAAAAAATTTTAGTTGGAAGTGTCAAAGTTTAATAAATTTATTTGAGACAACTTCGATTATTTTGGAATTTGTTGAGTATTTTTGTTGTAGGATGCATATTTGAGTAAATTTAGATGAAAATATCTTCAATTTTTTGGATTGTGGAAAATAATTTAGTTGGAAGTGTCAAATTTTAATAAATTCATTTGAAACCAACTTCGATTATTTTGGATTTTGTTGAGTATTTATGTTGTAGGATCTATATTTGTGTAAATTTAGATGAAAATAACTTCAATTTTTAGGTATGTGAAAAAAATTTTAGTTGGAAGTGTCAAAGTTTAATAATTTTATTTGAGACCAACATCGATTTTTTTTTATTTTGTTGAGTATTTTTGTTGTAGGATGCATATTTGAGTAAATTTAGATGAAAATATCTTCAATTTTTTGGATTGTGAAAAAAAATTTAGTTGGAAGTGTCAAAGTTTAATAAATTTATTTGAGACCAACATCGATTTTTTTGGATTTTGTTGAGTATTTTTTGTAGGATGTATATTTGAGTAAATTTTGATTAAAATAACTTCAATTTTTTGGATTGTGATAAAAATTTTAATTGGAAGAGTCAAATTTTAATAAATTTATTTGAAACCAACTTCGATTTTTTTGGAATTTGTCGAGTATTTTTGTTGCAGGATGTATATTTGAGTAAATTTAGATGAAAATAACGACAATTTTTTGGATTGTGAAAAAAATTTTAGTTGGAAGTGTCAAAGTTTCATAAATTTATTTGAGACCAACATTGATTTTTTTTTATTTTGTTGAGTATTTTTGTTGTAGGATGTATATTTGAGTAAATTTAGATGAAAATAAATTCAGTTTTTAGGATTGCGAAAAAAATTTAGTTGGAAGTGTCAAATTTTAATAAATTTATTTGAAACCAACTTCGATTATTTTGGATTTTGTTGAGTATTTTTGTTGTAGGATCTATATTTGAGTAAATTTAGATGAAAATAACTTCAATTTTTAGGATTGCGAAAAAAAAATTAGTTGGAAGTGTCAAATTTTAATAAATTTATTTGAAATCAACTTCGATTATTTTGGAATTTGTTGAGTATTTTTGTTGTAGGATCTATATTTGAGTAAATTTAGATGAAAATAACTTAAATTTTTAGGATTGTGAAAAAATTATTAGTTGGAAGTGTCAAAGTTTAATAAATTTATTTGAGACCAACATCGATTTTTTTTGGATTTTGTGAAGTATTTTTTTGTAGGATGTATATTTGAATAAATTTTGATTAAAATAACTTCAATTTTTTTGATTGTGATAAAACTTTAGTTGGAAGAGTCAAATTTTAATAAATTTATTTGAAACCAACTTCGATTTTTTTGGATTTTGTCGAGTATTTTTGTTGTAGGATGTATATTTGAGTAAATTTAGATGAAAATAACGACAATTTTTTGGATTGTGAAAAAAATTTTAGTTGGAAGTGTCAAAGTTTCATAAATTTATTTGAGACCAACATTGATTTTTTTTTATTTTGTTGAGTATTTTTGTTGTAGGATGTATATGTGAGTAAATTTAGATGAAAATAAATTCAATTTTTAGGATTGCGAAAAAAAATTTAGTTGGAAGTGGCAAATTTTAATAAATTTATTTGAAATCAACTTCGATTATTTTGGAATTTGTTGAGTATTTTTGTTGTAGGATCTATATTTGAGTAAATTTAGATGAAAATAACTTAAATTTTTAGGATTGTGAAAAAATTATTAGTTGGAAGTGTCAAAGTTTAATAAATTTATTTGAGACCAACATCGATTTTTTTTGGATTTTGTGAAGTATTTTTTTGTAGGATGTATATTTGAATAAATTTTGATTAAAATAACTTCAATTTTTTTGATTGTGATAAAACTTTAGTTGGAAGAGTCAAATTTTAATAAATTTATTTGAAACCAACTTCGATTTTTTTGGATTTTGTAGAGTATTTTTGTTGTAGGATCTATATTTGAGTAAATTTAGATGAAAATAACGACAATTTTTTGGATTGTGAAAAAAAATTTAGTTTGAAGTGTCAAATTTTAATAAATTTATTTGAATACAACTTCGATTATTTTGGATTTTGTTGAGTATTTTTGTTGTAGGATCTATATTTGAGTAAATTTAGATGAAAATAACGACAATTTTTTGGATTGTGAAAAAAATTTTAGTTGGAAGTGTCAAATTTTAATAAATTTATTTGAAATCTACTTCAATTATTTTGGAATTTGTTGCATATTTTTGTTGTAGGATCTATATTTGAGTAAATTTAGATGAAAATAACTTAAATTTTTAGGATTGTGAAAAAAATTTTAGTTGGAAGTGTCAAAGTTTAATAAATTTATTTGAGACAACTTCGATTATTTTGGAATTTGTTGAGTATTTTTGTTGTAGGATGCATATTTGAGTAAATTTAGATGAAAATATCTTCAATTTTTTGGATTGTGGAAAATAATTTAGTTGGAAGTGTCAAATTTTAATAAATTCATTTGAAACCAACTTCGATTATTTTGGATTTTGTTGAGTATTTATGTTGTAGGATCTATATTTGTGTAAATTTAGATGAAAATAACTTCAATTTTTAGGTATGTGAAAAAAATTTTAGTTGGAAGTGTCAAAGTTTAATAATTTTATTTGAGACCAACATCGATTTTTTTTTATTTTGTTGAGTATTTTTGTTGTAGGATGCATATTTGAGTAAATTTAGATGAAAATATCTTCAATTTTTTGGATTGTGAAAAAAAATTTAGTTGGAAGTGTCAAAGTTTAATAAATTTATTTGAGACCAACATCGATTTTTTTGGATTTTGTTGAGTATTTTTTGTAGGATGTATATTTGAGTAAATTTTGATTAAAATAACTTCAATTTTTTGGATTGTGATAAAAATTTTAATTGGAAGAGTCAAATTTTAATAAATTTATTTGAAACCAACTTCGATTTTTTTGGAATTTGTCGAGTATTTTTGTTGCAGGATGTATATTTGAGTAAATTTAGATGAAAATAACGACAATTTTTTGGATTGTGAAAAAAATTTTAGTTGGAAGTGTCAAAGTTTCATAAATTTATTTGAGACCAACATTGATTTTTTTTTATTTTGTTGAGTATTTTTGTTGTAGGATGCATATTTGAGTAAATTTAGATGAAAATATCTTCAATTTTTTGGATTGTGAAAAAAAATTTAGTTGGAAGTGTCAAAGTTTAATAAATTTATTTGAGACCAACATCGATTTTTTTGGATTTTGTTGAGTATTTTTTGTAGGATGTATATTTGAGTAAATTTTGATTAAAATAACTTCAATTTTTTGGATTGTGATAAAAATTTTAATTGGAAGAGTCAAATTTTAATAAATTTATTTGAAACCAACTTCGATTTTTTTGGAATTTGTCGAGTATTTTTGTTGCAGGATGTATATTTGAGTAAATTTAGATGAAAATAACGACAATTTTTTGGATTGTGAAAAAAATTTTAGTTGGAAGTGTCAAAGTTTCATAAATTTATTTGAGACCAACATTGATTTTTTTTTATTTTGTTGAGTATTTTTGTTGTAGGATGTATATTTGAGTAAATTTAGATGAAAATAAATTCAGTTTTTAGGATTGCGAAAAAAAATTTAGTTGGAAGTGTCAAATTTTAATAAATTTATTTGAAACCAACTTCGATTATTTTGGATTTTGTTGAGTATTTTTGTTGTAGGATCTATATTTGAGTAAATTTAGATGAAAATAACTTCAATTTTTAGGATTGCGAAAAAAAAATTAGTTGGAAGTGTCAAATTTTAATAAATTTATTTGAAATCAACTTCGATTATTTTGGAATTTGTTGAGTATTTTTGTTGTAGGATCTATATTTGAGTAAATTTAGATGAAAATAACTTAAATTTTTAGGATTGTGAAAAAATTATTAGTTGGAAGTGTCAAAGTTTAATAAATTTATTTGAGACCAACATCGATTTTTTTTGGATTTTGTGAAGTATTTTTTTGTAGGATGTATATTTGAATAAATTTTGATTAAAATAACTTCAATTTTTTTGATTGTGATAAAACTTTAGTTGGAAGAGTCAAATTTTAATAAATTTATTTGAAACCAACTTCGATTTTTTTGGATTTTGTCGAGTATTTTTGTTGTAGGATGTATATTTGAGTAAATTTAGATGAAAATAACGACAATTTTTTGGATTGTGAAAAAAATTTTAGTTGGAAGTGTCAAAGTTTCATAAATTTATTTGAGACCAACATTGATTTTTTTTTATTTTGTTGAGTATTTTTGTTGTAGGATGTATATGTGAGTAAATTTAGATGAAAATAAATTCAATTTTTAGGATTGCGAAAAAAAATTTAGTTGGAAGTGGCAAATTTTATTAAAATTTATTTGAAATCAACTTCGATTATTTTGGAATTTGTTGAGTATTTTTGTTGTAGGATCTATATTTGAGTAAATTTAGATTAAAATAACGACAATTTTTTGGATTGTGAAAAAAATTATAGTTGGAAGTGTCAAATTTTCATAAATTTATTTGAAATCAACTTCGATTATTTTGGATTTTGTAGAGTATTTTTGTTGTAGGATCTATATTTGAGTAAATTTAGATGAAAATAACGACAATTTTTTGGATTGTGAAAAAAAATTTAGTTTGAAGTGTCAAATTTTAATAAATTTATTTGAATACAACTTCGATTATTTTGGATTTTGTTGAGTATTTTTGTTGTAGGATCTATATTTGAGTAAATTTAGATGAAAATAACGACAATTTTTTGGATTGTGAAAAAAATTTTAGTTGGAAGTGTCAAATTTTAATAAATTTATTTGAAATCTACTTCAATTATTTTGGAATTTGTTGCATATTTTTGTTGTAGGATCTATATTTGCGTAAATTTAGATGAAAATAACTTAAATTTTTAGGATTGTGAAAAAAATTTTAGTTGGAAGTGTCAAAGTTTAATAAATTTATTTGAGACAACTTCGATTATTTTGGAATTTGTTGAGTATTTTTGTTGTAGGATGCATATTTGAGTAAATTTAGATGAAAATATCTTCAATTTTTTGGATTGTGGAAAATAATTTAGTTGGAAGTGTCAAATTTTAATAAATTCATTTGAAACCAACTTCGATTATTTTGGATTTTGTTGAGTATTTATGTTGTAGGATCTATATTTGTGTAAATTTAGATGAAAATAACTTCAATTTTTAGGTATGTGAAAAAAATTTTAGTTGGAAGTGTCAAAGTTTAATAATTTTATTTGAGACCAACATCGATTTTTTTTATTTTGTTGAGTATTTTTGTTGTAGGATGCATATTTGAGTAAATTTAGATGAAAATATCTTCAATTTTTTGGATTGTGAAAAAAAATTTAGTTGGAAGTGTCAAAGTTTAATAAATTTATTTGAGACCAACATCGATTTTTTTGGATTTTGTTGAGTATTTTTTGTAGGATGTATATTTGAGTAAATTTTGATTAAAATAACTTCAATTTTTTGGATTGTGATAAAAATTTTAATTGGAAGAGTCAAATTTTAATAAATTTATTTGAAACCAACTTCGATTTTTTTGGAATTTGTCGAGTATTTTTGTTGCAGGATGTATATTTGAGTAAATTTAGATGAAAATAACGACAATTTTTTGGATTGTGAAAAAAATTTTAGTTGGAAGTGTCAAAGTTTCATAAATTTATTTGAGACCAACATTGATTTTTTTTTATTTTGTTGAGTATTTTTGTTGTAGGATGTATATTTGAGTAAATTTAGATGAAAATAAATTCAGTTTTTAGGATTGCGAAAAAAATTTAGTTGGAAGTGTCAAATTTTAATAAATTTATTTGAAACCAACTTCGATTATTTTGGATTTTGTTGAGTATTTTTGTTGTAGGATCTATATTTGAGTAAATTTAGATGAAAATAACTTCAATTTTTAGGATTGCGAAAAAAAAATTAGTTGGAAGTGTCAAATTTTAATAAATTTATTTGAAATCAACTTCGATTATTTTGGAATTTGTTGAGTATTTTTGTTGTAGGATCTATATTTGAGTAAATTTAGATGAAAATAACTTAAATTTTTAGGATTGTGAAAAAATTATTAGTTGGAAGTGTCAAAGTTTAATAAATTTATTTGAGACCAACATCGATTTTTTTTGGATTTTGTGAAGTATTTTTTTGTAGGATGTATATTTGAATAAATTTTGATTAAAATAACTTCAATTTTTTTGATTGTGATAAAACTTTAGTTGGAAGAGTCAAATTTTAATAAATTTATTTGAAACCAACTTCGATTTTTTTGGATTTTGTCGAGTATTTTTGTTGTAGGATGTATATTTGAGTAAATTTAGATGAAAATAACGACAATTTTTTGGATTGTGAAAAAAATTTTAGTTGGAAGTGTCAAAGTTTCATAAATTTATTTGAGACCAACATTGATTTTTTTTTATTTTGTTGAGTATTTTTGTTGTAGGATGTATATGTGAGTAAATTTAGATGAAAATAAATTCAATTTTTAGGATTGCGAAAAAAAATTTAGTTGGAAGTGGCAAATTTTAATAAATTTATTTGAAATCAACTTCGATTATTTTGGAATTTGTTGAGTATTTTTGTTGTAGGATCTATATTTGAGTAAATTTAGATTAAAATAACGACAATTTTTTGGATTGTGAAAAAAATTATAGTTGGAAGTGTCAAATTTTCATAAATTTATTTGAAATCAACTTCGATTATTTTGGATTTTGTAGAGTATTTTTGTTGTAGGATCTATATTTGAGTAAATTTAGATGAAAATAACGACAATTTTTTGGATTGTGAAAAAAAATTTAGTTTGAAGTGTCAAATTTTAATAAATTTATTTGAATACAACTTCGATTATTTTGGATTTTGTTGAGTATTTTTGTTGTAGGATCTATATTTGAGTAAATTTAGATGAAAATAACGACAATTTTTTGGATTGTGAAAAAAATTTTAGTTGGAAGTGTCAAATTTTAATAAATTTATTTGAAATCTACTTCAATTATTTTGGAATTTGTTGCATATTTTTGTTGTAGGATCTATATTTGAGTAAATTTAGATGAAAATAACTTAAATTTTTAGGATTGTGAAAAAAATTTTAGTTGGAAGTGTCAAAGTTTAATAAATTTATTTGAGACAACTTCGATTATTTTGGAATTTGTTGAGTATTTTTGTTGTAGGATGCATATTTGAGTAAATTTAGATGAAAATATCTTCAATTTTTTGGATTGTGGAAAATAATTTAGTTGGAAGTGTCAAATTTTAATAAATTCATTTGAAACCAACTTCGATTATTTTGGATTTTGTTGAGTATTTATGTTGTAGGATCTATATTTGTGTAAATTTAGATGAAAATAACTTCAATTTTTAGGTATGTGAAAAAAATTTTAGTTGGAAGTGTCAAAGTTTAATAATTTTATTTGAGACCAACATCGATTTTTTTTTATTTTGTTGAGTATTTTTGTTGTAGGATGCATATTTGAGTAAATTTAGATGAAAATATCTTCAATTTTTTGGATTGTGAAAAAAAATTTAGTTGGAAGTGTCAAAGTTTAATAAATTTATTTGAGACCAACATCGATTTTTTTGGATTTTGTTGAGTATTTTTTGTAGGATGTATATTTGAGTAAATTTTGATTAAAATAACTTCAATTTTTTGGATTGTGATAAAAATTTTAATTGGAAGAGTCAAATTTTAATAAATTTATTTGAGACCAACATCGATTTTTTTGGATTTTGTTGAGTATTTTTTGTAGGATGTATATTTGAGTAAATTTTGATTAAAATAACTTCAATTTTTTGGATTGTGATAAAAATTTTAATTGGAAGAGTCAAATTTTAATAAATTTATTTGAAACCAACTTCGATTTTTTTGGAATTTGTTGAGTATTTTTGTTGTAGGATGTATATTTGAGTAAATTTAGATGAAAATAAATTCAGTTTTTAGGATCGCGAAAAAAAATTTAGTTGGAAGTGTCAAATTTTAATAAATTTATTTGAAACCAACTTCGATTATTTTGGATTTTGTTGAGTATTTTTGTTGTAGGATCTATATTTGAGTAAATTTAGATGAAAATAACTTCAATTTTTAGGATTGCGAAAAAAAAATTAGTTGGAAGTGTCAAATTTTAATAAATTTATTTGAAATCAACTTCGATTATTTTGGAATTTGTTGAGTATTTTTGTTGTAGGATCTATATTTGAGTAAATTTAGATGAAAATAACTTAAATTTTTAGGATTGTGAAAAAATTATTAGTTGGAAGTGTCAAAGTTTAATAAATTTATTTGAGACCAACATCGATTTTTTTTGGATTTTGTGAAGTATTTTTTTGTAGGATGTATATTTGAATAAATTTTGATTAAAATAACTTCAATTTTTTTGATTGTGATAAAACTTTAGTTGGAAGAGTCAAATTTTAATAAATTTATTTGAAACCAACTTCGATTTTTTTGGATTTTGTCGAGTATTTTTGTTGTAGGATGTATATTTGAGTAAATTTAGATGAAAATAACGACAATTTTTTGGATTGTGAAAAAAATTTTAGTTGGAAGTGTCAAAGTTTCATAAATTTATTTGAGACCAACATTGATTTTTTTTTATTTTGTTGAGTATTTTTGTTGTAGGATGTATATGTGAGTAAATTCAGATGAAAATAAATTCAATTTTTAGGATTGCGAAAAAAAATTTAGTTGGAAGTGGCAAATTTTAATAAATTTATTTGAAATCAACTTCGATTATTTTGGAATTTGTTGAGTATTTTTGTTGTAGGATCTATATTTGAGTAAATTTAGATTAAAATAACGACAATTTTTTGGATTGTGAAAAAAATTATAGTTGGAAGTGTCAAATTTTCATAAATTTATTTGAAATCAACTTCGATTATTTTGGATTTTGTAGAGTATTTTTGTTGTAGGATCTATATTTGAGTAAATTTAGATGAAAATAACGACAATTTTTTGGATTGTGAAAAAAAATTTAGTTTGAAGTGTCAAATTTTAATAAATTTATTTGAATACAACTTCGATTATTTTGGATTTTGTTGAGTATTTTTGTTGTAGGATCTATATTTGAGTAAATTTAGATGAAAATAACGACAATTTTTTGGATTGTGAAAAAAATTTTAGTTGGAAGTGTCAAATTTTAATAAATTTATTTGAAATCTACTTCAATTATTTTGGAATTTGTTGCATATTTTTGTTGTAGGATCTATATTTGAGTAAATTTAGATGAAAATAACTTAAATTTTTAGGATTGTGAAAAAAATTTTAGTTGGAAGTGTCAAAGTTTAATAAATTTATTTGAGACAACTTCGATTATTTTGGAATTTGTTGAGTATTTTTGTTGTAGGATGCATATTTGAGTAAATTTAGATGAAAATATCTTCAATTTTTTGGATTGTGGAAAATAATTTAGTTGGAAGTGTCAAATTTTAATAAATTCATTTGAAACCAACTTCGATTATTTTGGATTTTGTTGAGTATTTATGTTGTAGGATCTATATTTGTGTAAATTTAGATGAAAATAACTTCAATTTTTAGGTATGTGAAAAAAATTTAGTTGGAAGTGTCAAAGTTTAATAAATTTATTTGAGACCAACATCGATTTTTTTGGATTTTGTTGAGTATTTTTTGTAGGATGTATATTTGAGTAAATTTTGATTAAAATAACTTCAATTTTTTGGATTGTGATAAACATTTTAATTGGAAGAGTCAAATTTTAATAAATTTATTTGAAACCAACTTCGATTTTTTTGGAATTTGTCGAGTATTTTTGTTGCAGGATGTATATTTGAGTAAATTTAGATGAAAATAACGACAATTTTTTGGATTGTGAAAAAAATTTTAGTTGGAAGTGTCAAAGTTTCATAAATTTATTTGAGACCAACATTGATTTTTTTTTATTTTGTTGAGTATTTTTGTTGTAGGATGTATATTTGAGTAAATTTAGATGAAAATAAATTCAGTTTTTAGGATTGCGAAAAAAAATTTAGTTGGAAGTGTCAAATTTTAATAAATTTATTTGAAACCAACTTCGATTATTTTGGATTTTGTTGAGTATTTTTGTTGTAGGATCTATATTTGAGTAAATTTAGATGAAAATAACTTCAATTTTTAGGATTGCGAAAAAAAAATTAGTTGGAAGTGTCAAATTTTAATAAATTTATTTGAAATCAACTTCGATTATTTTGGAATTTGTTGAGTATTTTTGTTGTAGGATCTATATTTGAGTAAATTTAGATGAAAATAACTTAAATTTTTAGGATTGTGAAAAAATTATTAGTTGGAAGTGTCAAAGTTTAATAAATTTATTTGAGACCAACATCGATTTTTTTTGGATTTTGTGAAGTATTTTTTTGTAGGATGTATATTTGAATAAATTTTGATTAAAATAACTTCAATTTTTAGGATTGCGAAAAAAAAATTAGTTGGAAGTGTCAAATTTTAATAAATTTATTTGAAATCAACTTCGATTATTTTGGAATTTGTTGAGTATTTTTGTTGTAGGATCTATATTTGAGTAAATTTAGATGAAAATAACTTAAATTTTTAGGATTGTGAAAAAATTATTAGTTGGAAGTGTCAAAGTTTAATAAATTTATTTGAGACCAACATCGATTTTTTTTGGATTTTGTGAAGTATTTTTTTGTAGGATGTATATTTGAATAAATTTTGATTAAAATAACTTCAATTTTTTTGATTGTGATAAAACTTTAGTTGGAAGAGTCAAATTTTAATAAATTTATTTGAAACCAACTTCGATTTTTTTGGATTTTGTCGAGTATTTTTGTTGTAGGATGTATATTTGAGTAAATTTAGATGAAAATAACGACAATTTTTTGGATTGTGAAAAAAATTTTAGTTGGAAGTGTCAAAGTTTCATAAATTTATTTGAGACCAACATTGATTTTTTTTTATTTTGTTGAGTATTTTTGTTGTAGGATGTATATGTGAGTAAATTTAGATGAAAATAAATTCAATTTTTAGGATTGCGAAAAAAAATTTAGTTGGAAGTGGCAAATTTTAATAAATTTATTTGAAATCAACTTCGATTATTTTGGAATTTGTTGAGTATTTTTGTTGTAGGATCTATATTTGAGTAAATTTAGATTAAAATAACGACAATTTTTTGGATTGTGAAAAAAATTATAGTTGGAAGTGTCAAATTTTCATAAATTTATTTGAAATCAACTTCGATTATTTTGGATTTTGTAGAGTATTTTTGTTGTAGGATCTATATTTGAGTAAATTTAGATGAAAATAACGACAATTTTTTGGATTGTGAAAAAAAATTTAGTTTGAAGTGTCAAATTTTAATAAATTTATTTGAATACAACTTCGATTATTTTGGATTTTGTTGAGTATTTTTGTTGTAGGATCTATATTTGAGTAAATTTAGATGAAAATAACGACAATTTTTTGGATTGTGAAAAAAATTTTAGTTGGAAGTGTCAAATTTTAATAAATTTATTTGAAATCTACTTCAATTATTTTGGAATTTGTTGCATATTTTTGTTGTAGGATCTATATTTGAGTAAATTTAGATGAAAATAACTTAAATTTTTAGGAGTGTGAAAAAAATTTTAGTTGGAAGTGTCAAAGTTTAATAAATTTATTTGAGACAACTTCGATTATTTTGGAATTTGTTGAGTATTTTTGTTGTAGGATGCATATTTGAGTAAATTTAGATGAAAATATCTTCAATTTTTTGGATTGTGGAAAATAATTTAGTTGGAAGTGTCAAATTTTAATAAATTCATTTGAAACCAACTTCGATTATTTTGGATTTTGTTGAGTATTTATGTTGTAGGATCTATATTTGTGTAAATTTAGATGAAAATAACTTCAATTTTTAGGTATGTGAAAAAAATTTTAGTTGGAAGTGTCAAAGTTTAATAATTTTATTTGAGACCAACATCGATTTTTTTGGATTTTGTTGAGTATTTTTTGTAGGATGTATATTTGAGTAAATTTTGATTAAAATAACTTCAATTTTTTGGATTGTGATAAAAATTTTAATTGGAAGAGTCAAATTTTAATAAATTTATTTGAAACCAACTTCGATTTTTTTGGAATTTGTCGAGTATTTTTGTTGCAGGATGTATATTTGAGTAAATTTAGATGAAAATAACGACAATTTTTTGGATTGTGAAAAAAATTTTAGTTGGAAGTGTCAAAGTTTCATAAATTTATTTGAGACCAACATTGATTTTTTTTTATTTTGTTGAGTATTTTTGTTGTAGGATCTATATTTGAGTAAATTTAGATGAAAATAACTTCAATTTTTAGGATTGCGAAAAAAAAATTAGTTGGAAGTGTCAAATTTTAATAAATTTATTTGAAATCAACTTCGATTATTTTGGAATTTGTTGAGTATTTTTGTTGTAGGATCTATATTTGAGTAAATTTAGATGAAAATAACTTAAATTTTTAGGATTGTGAAAAAATTATTAGTTGGAAGTGTCAAAGTTTAATAAATTTATTTGAGACCAACATCGATTTTTTTTGGATTTTGTGAAGTATTTTTTTGTAGGATGTATATTTGAATAAATTTTGATTAAAATAACTTCAATTTTTTTGATTGTGATAAAACTTTAGTTGGAAGAGTCAAATTTTAATAAATTTATTTGAAACCAACTTCGATTTTTTTGGATTTTGTCGAGTATTTTTGTTGTAGGATGTATATTTGAGTAAATTTAGATGAAAATAACGACAATTTTTTGGATTGTGAAAAAAATTTTAGTTGGAAGTGTCAAAGTTTCATAAATTTATTTGAGACCAACATTGATTTTTTTTTATTTTGTTGAGTATTTTTGTTGTAGGATGTATATGTGAGTAAATTTAGATGAAAATAAATTCAATTTTTAGGATTGCGAAAAAAAATTTAGTTGGAAGTGGCAAATTTTAATAAATTTATTTGAAATCAACTTCGATTATTTTGGAATTTGTTGAGTATTTTTGTTGTAGGATCTATATTTGAGTAAATTTAGATTAAAATAACGACAATTTTTTGGATTGTGAAAAAAATTATAGTTGGAAGTGTCAAATTTTCATAAATTTATTTGAAATCAACTTCGATTATTTTGGATTTTGTAGAGTATTTTTGTTGTAGGATCTATATTTGAGTAAATTTAGATGAAAATAACGACAATTTTTTGGATTGTGAAAAAAAATTTAGTTTGAAGTGTCAAATTTTAATAAATTTATTTGAATACAACTTCGATTATTTTGGATTTTGTTGAGTATTTTTGTTGTAGGATCTATATTTGAGTAAATTTAGATGAAAATAACGACAATTTTTTGGATTGTGAAAAAAATTTTAGTTGGAAGTGTCAAATTTTAATAAATTTATTTGAAATCTACTTCAATTATTTTGGAATTTGTTGCATATTTTTGTTGTAGGATCTATATTTGAGTAAATTTAGATGAAAATAACTTAAATTTTTAGGAGTGTGAAAAAAATTTTAGTTGGAAGTGTCAAAGTTTAATAAATTTATTTGAGACAACTTCGATTATTTTGGAATTTGTTGAGTATTTTTGTTGTAGGATGCATATTTGAGTAAATTTAGATGAAAATATCTTCAATTTTTTGGATTGTGGAAAATAATTTAGTTGGAAGTGTCAAATTTTAATAAATTCATTTGAAACCAACTTCGATTATTTTGGATTTTGTTGAGTATTTATGTTGTAGGATCTATATTTGTGTAAATTTAGATGAAAATAACTTCAATTTTTAGGTATGTGAAAAAAATTTTAGTTGGAAGTGTCAAAGTTTAATAATTTTATTTGAGACCAACATCGATTTTTTTTTATTTTGTTGAGTATTTTTGTTGTAGGATGCATATTTGAGTAAATTTAGATGAAAATATCTTCAATTTTTTGGATTGTGAAAAAAAATTTAGTTGGAAGTGTCAAAGTTTAATAAATTTATTTGAGACCAACATCGATTTTTTTGGATTTTGTTGAGTATTTTTTGTAGGATGTATATTTGAGTAAATTTTGATTAAAATAACTTCAATTTTTTGGATTGTGATAAACATTTTAATTGGAAGAGTCAAATTTTAATAAATTTATTTGAAACCAACTTCGATTTTTTTGGAATTTGTCGAGTATTTTTGTTGCAGGATGTATATTTGAGTAAATTTAGATGAAAATAACGACAATTTTTTGGATTGTGAAAAAAATTTTAGTTGGAAGTGTCAAAGTTTCATAAATTTATTTGAGACCAACATTGATTTTTTTTTATTTTGTTGAGTATTTTTGTTGTAGGATGTATATTTGAGTAAATTTAGATGAAAATAAATTCAGTTTTTAGGATTGCGAAAAAAAATTTAGTTGGAAGTGTCAAATTTTAATAAATTTATTTGAAACCAACTTCGATTATTTTGGATTTTGTTGAGTATTTTTGTTGTAGGATCTATATTTGAGTAAATTTAGATGAAAATAACTTCAATTTTTAGGATTGCGAAAAAAAAATTAGTTGGAAGTGTCAAATTTTAATAAATTTATTTGAAATCAACTTCGATTATTTTGGAATTTGTTGAGTATTTTTGTTGTAGGATCTATATTTGAGTAAATTTAGATGAAAATAACTTAAATTTTTAGGATTGTGAAAAAATTATTAGTTGGAAGTGTCAAAGTTTAATAAATTTATTTGAGACCAACATCGATTTTTTTTGGATTTTGTGAAGTATTTTTTTGTAGGATGTATATTTGAATAAATTTTGATTAAAATAACTTCAATTTTTTTGATTGTGATAAAACTTTAGTTGGAAGAGTCAAATTTTAATAAATTTATTTGAAACCAACTTCGATTTTTTTGGATTTTGTCGAGTATTTTTGTTGTAGGATGTATATTTGAGTAAATTTAGATGAAAATAACGACAATTTTTTGGATTGTGAAAAAAATTTTAGTTGGAAGTGTCAAAGTTTCATAAATTTATTTGAGACCAACATTGATTTTTTTTTATTTTGTTGAGTATTTTTGTTGTAGGATGTATATGTGAGTAAATTTAGATGAAAATAAATTCAATTTTTAGGATTGCGAAAAAAAATTTAGTTGGAAGTGGCAAATTTTAATAAATTTATTTGAAATCAACTTCGATTATTTTGGAATTTGTTGAGTATTTTTGTTGTAGGATCTATATTTGAGTAAATTTAGATTAAAATAACGACAATTTTTTGGATTGTGAAAAAAATTATAGTTGGAAGTGTCAAATTTTCATAAATTTATTTGAAATCAACTTCGATTATTTTGGATTTTGTAGAGTATTTTTGTTGTAGGATCTATATTTGAGTAAATTTAGATGAAAATAACGACAATTTTTTGGATTGTGAAAAAAAATTTAGTTTGAAGTGTCAAATTTTAATAAATTTATTTGAATACAACTTCGATTATTTTGGATTTTGTTGAGTATTTTTGTTGTAGGATCTATATTTGAGTAAATTTAGATGAAAATAACGACAATTTTTTGGATTGTGAAAAAAATTTTAGTTGGAAGTGTCAAATTTTAATAAATTTATTTGAAATCTACTTCAATTATTTTGGAATTTGTTGCATATTTTTGTTGTAGGATCTATATTTGAGTAAATTTAGATGAAAATAACTTAAATTTTTAGGAGTGTGAAAAAAATTTTAGTTGGAAGTGTCAAAGTTTAATAAATTTATTTGAGACAACTTCGATTATTTTGGAATTTGTTGAGTATTTTTGTTGTAGGATGCATATTTGAGTAAATTTAGATGAAAATATCTTCAATTTTTTGGATTGTGGAAAATAATTTAGTTGGAAGTGTCAAATTTTAATAAATTCATTTGAAACCAACTTCGATTATTTTGGATTTTGTTGAGTATTTATGTTG
>CAWVQO010000303.1:10000-12500 GCA_963932275.1 Andrena praecox | reverse complement strand
ATCTGACACCTCTTGGGTTTGTATCTACTTTCTCCCTCTTTCAAAGTTCGAACTTTTATAGTTCGATACTTTATATGTACCCGACGCTAGCCTTCCTTAGCGTTTTGTTAAAGTTTAAATCGTCCATCTGCGTGGATAAAGAGTTGAATGCATAAGGTCGTACAAGCATACACATAAGTGCATACGTGTCACCAACGTCACTTTTGGACGCTCACCACATAAGGGCCATTCGGTCTTAGACACCGACCCGTGGTAATGCTGTGTGGAGAAATCCGAAACGCAACACGGCAAGAACAGTCGAGACAGAATCTCGAGGAGCGGTGACTGCTTCTCAACCGAGGTCATAGAATAGCCACGCGCCCAACGCTGCTCCGACCGAGACGCTCGGACCGTCGCTCTCCCTTATAGATACCGAACGGCCGGCCGGAACGCCGGCGCCGCCGTACCTTACGCACGGGCGCTTATGGGTGTAAACCGCCGCTACAACAGCCCGTTCGCCTGGCACGCTGGGACTTAGCCGCGGAGAGCGCCGGGGCCAAGAGTGAACCGACTGAACGAATTATTATAAACAATCGCCGCGACCATTAACACGATAAATACACGGTCCGAAACAACATTCGAAAATAATTTCTCGGGACTTTGAAATTTTCGGAGCGATTGGAGTTTTTCGCGATTATCTCGAAAACGAGCACGACGACCGCGGTCGAACCATTAGAGAAATACGTTCGCAATGCAACGGGGAACAAGGATCGACGGTTGTTTCGAAGATTGGTCGAATTTGATGGTCGGTCGGACGACGGTGCCGAAGGACTGAAATCTGTCGGGACTTTGAAATTTTCGGAGCGATTGGAGTTTTTCGCGATTATCTCGAAAACGAGCACGACGACCGCGGTCGAACCATTAGAGAAATACGTTCGCAATGCAACGGGGAACAAGGATCGATGGTTGTTTCGAAGATTGGTCGAGTTTGGTGGTCGGTCGGACGGCGGTGCCGAAGGACTGAGATGTGTCGGGACTTTGAAATTTTCGGAGCGATTGGAGTTTTTCGCGATTATCTCGAAACCGAGCACGACGACCGCGGTCGAACCATTAGAGAAATACGTTCGCAATGCAACGGGGAACAAGGATCGATGGTTGTTTCGAAGATTGGTCGAGTTTGGTGGTCGGTCGGACGGCGGTGCCGAAGGACTGAGATGTGTCGGGACTTTGAAATTTTCGGAGCGATTGGAGTTTTTCGCGATTATCTCGAAACCGAGCACGACGACCGCGGTCGAACCATTAGAGAAATACGTTCGCAATGCAACGGGGAACAAGGATCGATGGTTGTTTCGAAGATTGGTCGAGTTTGGTGGTCGGTCGGACGGCGGTGCCGAAGGACTGAGATGTGTCGGGACTTTGAAATTTTCGGAGCGATTGGAGTTTTTCGCGATTATCTCGAAACCGAGCACGACGACCGCGGTCGAACCATTAGAGAAATACGTTCGCAATGCAACGGGGAACAAGGATCGATGGTTGTTTCGAAGATTGGTCGAGTTTGGTGGTCGGTCGGACGGCGGTGCCGAAGGACTGAGATGTGTCGGGACTTTGAAATTTTCGGAGCGATTGGAGTTTTTCGCGATTATCTCGAAACCGAGCACGACGACCGCGGTCGAACCATTAGAGAAATACGTTCGCAATGCAACGGGGAACAAGGATCGACGGTTGTTTCGAAGATTGGTCGAATTTGGTGGTCGGTCGGACCACGGTGCCGAAGGACTGAAATCTGTCGGGACTTTGAAATTTTCGGAGCGATTGGAGTTTTTCCCGATTATCTCGAAAACGAGCACGACGACCGCGGTCGAACCATTAGAGAAATACGTTCGCAATGCAACGGGGAACAAGGATCGATGGTTGTTTCGAAGATTGGTCGAGTTTGGTGGTCGGTCGGACGACGGTGCCGAAGGACTGAAATCTGTCGGGACTTTGAAATTTTCGGAGCGATTGGAGTTTTTCGCGATTATCTCGAAAACAAGCACGACGACCGCGGTCGAACCATTAGAGAAATACGTTCGCAATGCAACGGGGAACAAGGATCGATGGTTGTTTCGAAGATTGGTCGAGTTTGGTGGTCGGTCGGACGACGGTGCCGAAGGACTGAGATGTGTCGGGACTTTGAAATTTTCGGAGCGATTGGAGTTTTTCGCGATTATCTCGAAAACGAGCACGACGACCGCGGTCGAACCATTAGAGAAATACGTTCGCAATGCAACGGGGAACAAGGATCGATGGTTGTTTCGAAGATTGGTCGAGTTTGGTGGTCGGTCGGACGGCGGTGCCGAAGGACTGAGATGTGTCGGGACTTTGAAATTTTCGGAGCGATTGGAGTTTTTCGCGATTATCTCGAAACCGAGCACGACGACCGCGGTCGAACCATTAGAGAAATACGTTCGCAATGCAACGGGGAACAAGGATCGATGGTTGTTTCGAAGATTGGTCGAGTTTGGTGGTCGGTCGGACGGCG
>CAWVQO010000303.1:0-5000 GCA_963932275.1 Andrena praecox | reverse complement strand
GGAGTATCGCGCACCGACGGGAGCCAGCCTCGTCGACGATGAATCTCCCCATTCGATCTTTTGGGTTTCTCAGGTTTACCCCTGAACGGTTTCACGTACTCTTGAACTCTCTCTTCAAAGTTCTTTTCAACTTTCCCTCACGGTACTTGTTCGCTATCGGTCTCGTGGTTGTATTTAGCCTTAGATGGAGTTTACCACCCACTTAGGGTTGCACTCTCAAGCAACCCGACTCTATGGAGAGATCCTCCCGAAACGCGTACCGGTCGCTACGGGCCTGGCACCCTCTGCGGGTAAGTGGCCCCATTCAAGATGGACTTGGACGCGGTGCGACGTCACGGGATAAACGGATCCTCCTGAACACTACAATTCCCTGCGGCGGAACCGCGGGATTCAGTGCTGGGCTAATTCCTGTTCGCTCGCCGCTACTAAGGAAATCCTTGTTAGTTTCTTTTCCTCCGCTTAGTAATATGCTTAAATTCAGCGGGTAATCTCGCCTACTCTGAGGTCGTCGTCAATCGTTTTATTATATATTTGTGCCACCAGAGAAAAATAGGCTGAGAGAGACCGTGAAATGAAGAGAAGATATTTTGGAGAAGCGCGCGCGCGCGCTGCCTCCGGAATTATAAAATCGTGCTCCCTCTTTTGGATATTATTGTACCTCGAACGGGTCTCCCGGCGGGAGTACGGGGTGTGCGCGTAGTGGCGGTATCATCCCCGTACACATCCCGGCTCGTAGCCCGACGACGACGGATCGATGTGGATCGATCTCGTTGTATTATATATCCAGAGGTGCCATCGCACGATTCCAGAGGAAAGGTGTCTTTTCGTCGCGCACCGTCGATTCGATCCGCGAGACACTCGCGGAACGAGCACCGGTTTTTACTTTAACGTCCGTCCGCTATATTAGCTTTGAGATTCCGCTGTCCCTCACGCCTCGAGCAGTGTGACTCGAGCAGAGGGAACCGCCGAAAAATAAGCTTTTCCGTGGACTGGACGACCGGTGAGACGCGCGGTGGTCTCGTACACGATCGACCAACAACGCGACAAAGACAATGCGGCGCGCGATCGGGGAGACTCGTTCTTCCATTCTACGAATGAAGAGTCTCTCCCTCTCTTGCGCATTTCGCGCGGCATCAGCGCCTCTCGGTTCGTCGAAAGTTCCAGAAATCGCTCAGCCGCGCCAAGGAGGATTCCGGGGGTACAGAAACGTTAAGAAAAGCGACGAGTGTGGAGCAATCTCTCTTCATCGGATGTTTGGCGCAAACACTCTTTTGTGTGTCGACGGAACGTGGCCATAGGGAGAAAATGAATAGGGCTAGGCGAGGACACGCGCAACTACGGGGAAATACATCGACCCGATATCCTGTTGACGCGTGGTTTATTTATCATCCCGCACAGCGCCTCTATTTTCTCATTGTACACCCTTGGATCTTCACGGCGTCCCGAAGAACGAGTGTGTGTTGTGCCCTCGGTGTTATATAGATTGACTGACAACACTTCTCTCACTTGTCAACGACGACCCTCCTCTTTATAAAATCCCTGGGGCCGCGTGAACCCGACGATATAGATCGATCGGCGCACGATATGCCGCGCACTGCTCTTTCCTCTCTTCTCTATCATCTCTCGCTGCTGCTCTCCCCTTTTCTCTTTGGTCTCTTTCTCAGGACAAATTTTTCATTTCAGGCGACGTCGGGAGCACGGTAAAAGATCTCGCGCGGAACGTGAAGGCAAATCTACACACACCCCGGTGCGAGCGGAGAGGCTGCTCTGTGTGTGATGATCCAGGGAGCGGTGCCAAGCACACGGGCGGTCGTTGTAAAACAACGACGCACGACGCCGTGAAAGCACGCACGCGAGTCCGCACGATCATTCTCATCACATTCGCCTCTCTCTGCTTCTCGCACGGGAGAGAGAGAGTACACGCTTCACGCGATTCTCACGCGAGCCGTGGCAAACACCGACGAACGGCCCAACTTTCGCTCGTACGTCGCGTATCTCGCGTGTACCATCGACCCGACTCCGAAACGCGTTACATCGTCGGAAACGCGAGACGGCGAGGATGATATTATATACGGAGAACCGACGCAAGCAGTCTTTTGTATGCGATAACGACCCTCAGCCAGGCGTGGTCCAGGAATTGTATCCGTGGACCGCAATGTGCGTTCGAAATGTCGATGTTCATGTGTCCTGCAGTTCACACGTTGACGCGCAATTAGCTGCGTTCTTCATCGACCCACGAGCCAAGTGATCCACCGTTCAGGGTAATCGTGTTATTAAATATGTTCGTTATATCTTTGTTCTCGGTTCGGATGAAGCCGAGGCCCGTGGCGCCTCCAACCAGCGCGCGAAGGAGGTCCGGGCGTCGCCAGCGTTGACGACACTGTGTGAGATTTGTGTCCAGGACGGGAACCGTCGAAGCGTAACGCGGAAACACCGCGCGACACGTCCGACGGCCGAGCGTACAAATTCATTTAAAAACCTTCGAGATACACGGATTACGAGAACCGTAAAATCGCGTACTCTGCGGGCGGGCCACCGCACGCGTCAGCGTCCTCCCCACACGCTCCCCCGAGAGCGGACGCACGGCCGGGGCTTCGATCGGTCCAATCGGACTTTCGCTATCGAAGCTTCACAGCCGGTCCTTTTTTGGCTATCGGGGCGCGATTAAGCGAGCGGTACCGGGGACGCACGTCCACGCGATGGATGTGCGAGCCGCCCTAGGTTACCCGCCGGGTCCTCTCCGAGGAGAGGGTCCGTCGTGTCACAGGACTTCTTTTCGGAGAGCGCGACCAAAACTGAGGAAGCGGGATGCGAGTGGAAGAAGCGTCGTGTCGAGAGAGAGAGATCGCGAAACGTCGCGAAGCACAGGAGGCTTCGACGGCGGCTCGTTCCTCTGCCCTCTCCTCTCTCGCGCGCTTTACTTAACCCCACTCGGGGCGCTTGCGGTGTGTTTTCATCCCTGTCTTGGGTCGCGAGTGACTCTCCTTTCTCGATACGAGCGTACACGCTCGCGCAGACACACGCGCAGACGGTAAGTATCGTGTGTACATAACACGGCGGCACACGCCTCCGATACGAGGTGAACGCGAATCGACGAGGCGGCGGATTACCGGAGGCACGATCGCAACGACGGGTCTTGTTTTGCTTCCCGATCCAGTTAACGACGGCCTCTCGAGAAACCTCGCGCGAGCGCACTCGTGATTGCGTTCGTATTATCGTCCCGTTCTCATAGAGGGGGCGCCGCGGTCTGGCGGTCTGGCGCGCTTCGGCTCTTTGCGCTTCACCGATGGCAGCGGACGGGAGCGTCGCGGTGAGAAACCAGGTTCTCCGTCCGTAGCGACCTCCGCGGCGTAAGCCGTGCCACGCGGTGCTATAATATATACAGAAATGCGTTCGCATTTCGTTTTTGGTATCTGTTTAAATGCATCCGCATTTAGTTTTTGGTATCTGTTTATAAATGCATTCGCATTTATATTAGTTTTTGCATAGTTACGATTCAAGCTTTTTGCTTTTTTGCTCTCTGAGCCTTGTTAATGATCCTTCCGCAGGTTCACCTACGGAAACCTTGTTACGACTTTTACTTCCTCTAAATGATCAAGTTTGGTCATCTTCCCGGCAACATCGGCAATGCCGAGACATTGCCGCGCACCAGTCCGAAGACCTCACTAAATCATTCAATCGGTAGTAGCGACGGGCGGTGTGTACAAAGGGCAGGGACGTAATCAACGCGAGCTTATGACTCGCGCTTACTGGGAATTCCTCGTTCATGGGGAATAATTGCAAGCCCCAATCCCTAGCACGAAGGAGGTTCAGCGGGTTACCCGGGCCTTTCGGCCAGGGAAAACACGCTGATTCCTTCAGTGTAGCGCGCGTGCGGCCCAGAACATCTAAGGGCATCACAGACCTGTTATTGCTCAATCTCGTGCGGCTAGAAGCCGCCTGTCCCTCTAAGAAGATTTGTTTGTACGTTGGTAGTAAAAACCCACCGACCGAAGTCGGGGACCTTCGTGATACCATAAGTTACGTCTATTTAGCAGGCTAGAGTCTCGTTCGTTATCGGAATTAACCAGACAAATCGCTCCACCAACTAAGAACGGCCATGCACCACCACCCACCGAATCAAGAAAGAGCTATAAATCTGTCAATCCTTCCGGTGTCCGGGCCTGGTGAGGTTTCCCGTGTTGAGTCAAATTAAGCCGCAGGCTCCACTCCTGGTGGTGCCCTTCCGTCAATTCCTTTAAGTTTCAGCTTTGCAACCATACTTCCCCCGGAACCCAAAAGCTTTGGTTTCCCGGAAGCTGCCCGCCGAGTCATCGGAGGAACTTCGGCGGATCGCTAGCTGGCATCGTTTATGGTTAGAACTAGGGCGGTATCTGATCGCCTTCGAACCTCTAACTTTCGTTCTTGATTAATGAAAACATTTTTGGCAAATGCTTTCGCTTCTGTCCGTCTTGCGACGATCCAAGAATTTCACCTCTAACGTCGCAATACGAATGCCCCCATCTGTCCCTATTAATCATTACCTCGGGGTTCCGAAAACCAACAAAATAGAACCGAGGTCCTATTCCATTATTCCATGCACACAGTATTCAGGCGAAGGTAGCCTGCTTTGAGCACTCTAATTTGTTCAAAGTAAACGTACCGGCCCACCTCGACACTCAGTGAAGAGCACCGCGATGGGATATTAGTTGGACCGCCCCGTGAAGAGCTAAGCCCACCGGTAGGACGTACCACATAATGCCAGTTAAACACCGCGAGCGGTGAACCGACACTGTGACACACAGATTCAACTACGAGCTTTTTAACCGCAACAACTTTAATATACGCTATTGGAGCTGGAATTACCGCGGCTGCTGGCACCAGACTTGCCCTCCAATGGATCCTTGTTAAAGGATTTAAAGTGTACTCATTCCGATTACGGGGCCTCGGATGAGTCCCGTATCGTTATTTTTCGTCACTACCTCCCCGTGCCGGGAGTGGGTAATTTGCGCGCCTGCTGC